>LJIJ01000338.1:0-136967 GCA_001718145.1 Orchesella cincta
ACAGTATTAACTTCAATTTTACTTCCTAAGCTTTATACAACATTTGGAAATTGAAGCTGCAGAAAAAGATATGGACAATGGATTTTTCAAGGAAATATACACATTCAAGCTTTGGGATATTGCAACTTGTCGATTCATCTAAAAAGTATCCCGTTACCAGCCACATGCTAGCTTGCGGGCGACCCGGAAGGATAATTCATTTCTTGGAACAACTGGCAGCCACCTCATCTTTGAAGTTTTCTGTACAATATTTTGCCTCTCCAGTCCCGAGAAGAGGAGAGAATACAAAACCATAACTTATTCCATGTTTGGATAGAAGAAATCGTCATAATATTGAATGGCATTACTTACTACTAGCCGATCGCGGCGAATAAATAAAAGTTTGTGAATCTCAAACAAAGCCCTACTCAGTAGTCAGCACTTCTTGGTAAATCTTCCTACAATATATCCACTCTTCCTTTAGTGTCCTGAAAAGAAAACCTAGCTAAACTTCAAAACTTTGCAACATTAACAAACTATACAGCAGAGTCACTCTGCTAGACTGTCCTTGTGTTATATTGATATAAAATAAAACTTTCCATACAAAAATCTATCCTGTCTACGGCTTACTGTACATTTTATGACATTTACCGTGAGGTTTAAAGTAAGCAGTTACTTATGCACATAAGTAAAAAGATTTGACAAAAAGAAGTTTAACAAAACTAACCACGAAAGGCGCAAGGTTATTGACGGTAGTTATCCGCAGTTACAGACATATATAAGCTCATTAGCTTCCTCCTCCACTACTCTTGGTAGTCATTCATTTCCTGGAAAGAAAATTTACTTACATTTGAGCCCATTATATTTCCCTTGTCACAGCAAATAACTTTCCCAATATTGACATACAGATGTAAATTCAGTTCCATAAGCCCAGTTGACACTTGGATTAAAAATGAAAAAGAGCATACAATGCTAAATACACACAATACAGTGCAGTTTTACTTCAGGTGACACTTTTTTTTACTCTTTTCGAGTTATCTTCTATTTATATACTCTTTCAACCAAACAGCATTTCTGTGAAAGTAATGTGCGAACGTGTTAAAATTGGTAAAAATAACCTGAGATGAGAGCAGTGAATAGGGGCAGGTCACTGAACGCGTAAAGCAAACTTTTTTATGGACATATTTACCTTTCTGAAGATGCTGTGAGGGGACTTATGAGTCTGATCCGTATCTGGGAACTCTTTTGAATAAAAATACCTTATGGAAACAAGAAGCTTCTGGTTTATGAGAAATTTGCCGCAGCCCAAGTAATCTCTCATATGTCACCCACCAGAAAAGTACACAATGGGAAGCTCACATGACACGTAATATTATATTATACATGTACCTACCTGAGCCTGTGACAATAACAATCTCTATTCTTGACTAAAACAATAAACTTGCTGTGGAGAAGTACCGCACTGTTGACTTCTCGCTGCTGCCCGCTGAGCAAATTGAAATACAACGAAAACGGGTTTCATGCTAGTTCTTATTTGCAAAATTTTAGGAGGGGTAAATCCCTTATGGAACATTATATTAGCGAAAAATATTTTAGAACAGAAAAAATTTGCATGTTTAAAACTATAATACTTTGCTCTTTTGCGTCATGCGAACTAACTCGGAGATGACAACAGGGAAAATTAAAACGAATACAAAGAAGATAAGTTAGTGACCGGTAAAAGTTAAAAGATTTCTGTTACAATTAACATTAAGAAATGCTACTGTGCTCAGCCGACTGTTTCCTTCTTTCGTATCCTTTATGTAACCGCTCGCTCGTTCTTACCTACATGGTAGTTTTTAAGCTTTGAAGTAACATGAATGTGGATTACATTGTACATGCATACTCGTTTAAACTATATGACGGTATAAAAAAGAACAATAGATTTCTTTCGCCCTGTGAGAAAAAGGGTTCAAGTAAATGTGTGGTATGATGATAGATCTTTTTAGTAATTAAGCTCAGAGGCCAGCCCACCCAAGATGGGTTGATGTAAAGATCGTCAAATAAATCAGAGTATTTCTTTCTTACTAAGAACATGATACAAACAACTTTCAGTGCGAAATTAATGAGAAACGACACATAATTATACATAATATTATTTGCCAGTTTTCTGAACTACAGTCGATCTATTTATTTCACAGTAAACATTAATTTCCACAAAATTCATATTTGGCACTGAAACAAAGACAACTTTTCACATCAGAGGTGAATGTCAAAACCAAAGGCTGGCAAAGATTTCGCAGAAAGAAGTTCAAAGCCTTTTGTACAAGGAAATGAAGCTTTCGTTGAAATCTTCTATGAGTACCTACCATCTGCAAAAACATAAGACACATCAAAAGAGCAATAAACAACAGGTGATAGGAAGGAAAAGGTGTACAGTCAACAATAAAAACTGCACTGCTGGAGAAAAAATGACAAGTGTATATTTAAAGTACAGGTTAGAAAAACGACAGGGAAGGAAACCCTTTGAGAACTACTGACAAGGCCAAATTAAGGCAAAGTAAGAATTAATAGCAACTGAGAATACATACTAATATTATATATACATTCATGAAATGAATGAGATCAAAACATGAGTAAAGCTCATATAAACATCCCTATTTAATATGCCAAAGCGAGGGAAGCCTACCGTAACGTATCGTGCTCGAAAAGACCATAATTCTTCCTATTATAGCTACATTTGTATGCATGCATCTATAAAGTATATATTCGGACGTGGTGGTAGCTGTATTCACACACATTGCTTCTGTTATGTTCCTCTACTACCACAACAGGGCCAAGTTCTACGTAGCAGCTTTGCTTTTAGCTTGCCGTGGGAACGTGTGGGAAGCTTCTGTTCACACGAACCGATTTTCACCCCTTCCTTCTTCATCAGATCGTATCCATTACGAGGAGAGTGGTATATAGTCAAATATATTGGGATACTACGTGCATGCATGTCCCATCGAATTGTCCTCCTCATCACATCATCATCATCATGATGATCGTTGCCGTCATGTCATACAAGCAGCCCGTAATAACAATAATGCATTGGACGTGAAAGCGGATCTTTTCACCCCCGTTTTGCTCTTGCTCTCTCGCCTTTTTCTACCAAATCCATTACGCTATGCTTGCACATTCGTGTGATATGATAAGGTAATACTTTATTATTCTCCGTGCAAGTCAGAAAATGATGATGATTATTATGTTGACGATAAGGAAAGCCGTGAATTAGCATAAATGTTGAGAGAAAAAAAAGTTCCATTGTGATTGTGAGCATGGCTTATAGTAAAGTGCCAGCTATTATAATACCATATATAAGAGTGTTTTCATATGGTATCAAATAGGCAACCAATGTGGGAACCAATGTCACTTGCATTTTATGGATCCTTAACAAACCAAATCCTCATCAGGATCATTACCAAAAAATATATCCCTTCTTGTCCTTCTGTTCAACAAGCTAATGATGTTGTGGGTACTGTAATCCACACTGGTTGATATTTTCAATGAGCAAAGTAAAGTTGTACTGTGTGATTCGTAGGTATGAATAACAAGTCTTTTGCATGCATATTAAATAAAAGGACGGAAGAATAAAAAGGGTTGAATTCTATCGTAATCATACGTAACACTTGCATGCATATTAGCATACACTGTGCATAAGCATCTGTAAAAGTGCATGCCAACAGGCACTTGTTCATCTGTGTAAGGTACATCACAGGTCAAACTGGTATGCATATGAACAAAAATGTTCGTACTAAATGATTTTTTTTACTTTCGTGTGATGAAAGCTTATTGGATTCATCTCGTTTTGTTTTAATTTTTCAAATAAAAATTGACTCGTTAAAAGGAGTATTAACACAATTACTTGTATATCACGATTAATCATCCCAATCAAAGTCTTGCATGACTGAAAACAAGATGCGAAAATGTTTTGTATTTGGATTGTAATAAATAACGTGTTGTTTTATTTAAACGAATTGATTTACACTTTCAAATTGCATGCGAAATTATTTTGTGAAAATGTTATGTCCGTTCGGCTCATTATTGTTCATCATGAATTACACACTGTGTAAACATCAGACATATCAACTGAAATTTCAATCCCGTTCGATCACGACTTGATTTACTGCATTTTCGAAATGCACTATGGTTTGGTATCAATTAAAGTAAATGGGAAGATTTTCAGTGTTGAAATGCATGGGAAAATGAAATCGACGGAGATGAGTAGAAATGACCTCAATTTTGTCCTGTTACACAATATAAATTTAATTTAAGGACTTTGAATTTTAATTAATTGTCGAGTGTGGTTCGATCAAATATTTTAGTGATTCTAAAGAGCAAAAAATATCTAATTCACCAAAAGGAAGGCATAAGGTAAGCACGTGTTAAAATTTATCATTCAAGTGCTGACGTTACCCCTTGTCCTTTCCAATTATAAGGAAATCCACATTTTTTATCAAAATACACAACTTCAACAATGACAGTTTTGGGGTAAATGCCTTAAATCAGCTTACCAATACGATCATCAAGTTTTCATAAGAGCTCACCCATTTTTAGCGAAAGGGTGCTTTACCATAATTCTATTTACAATCTAGCACGAGCCACTTTGGGTTAATGTTTAAGGTTTACGTTTTCCCCGAAGCAGGAAAAAGTAAGTTGTCATTTACTTATAAAACTCTTAAAATACGTAAACTTTCCAGACAGTCTGCTTTTCTCTTTAAAAAAAGTCTTTCAACACAAGGAAAAACTGGGTATCGAATCCTATTTACAACTTACAATTACAACCCTAATCCTTTTCACTATAAATGCCAAGCAGTCTTGTTGAGATACGAATTCTTCAGAATTTACGAATCGTATACGTTTTATCAGTATGAATTACGCCAAGGCATACTACCGTGTATAAAAACAGAAGAGAAATACACGGAACAGCAAGAACGGTGCGAAAAGGGTTCTTTTCTTCCGTCCTTCCTTCCGATCGTTATCAATTGATTTGTCTGGTTGCCCCCCATTGAGCGTATGTTACATTGACTTACAAAGGAGAACTAAAAAGGGTGTTGGCAATGTAACACCGTGTCTGCTTGCTGAGCGAGAATAACCTTTTCAAGCCCTTTTGTGTTTATGAATTATTAAAAATCTTATTTGGGAGATGGATTCTGTGGTTCAACTTGGGGATCAACTTGTACTACCACTCAACACAATTTTATCACGTAGGATGAGGACACACCAATCCGTCACAAATCGATCATTTGGGTGCTCGTCAGGTAAAAAACGAGCGAACATCTATCTTCATTCTCAAGTATATTGAGTTAAGTTTCATTACTATATGTCTAGACTCTCCAAATGGAAAACATTGTTAGCTCAAGGATTACACGTAACAAAACATGAGTACGCATAGCTTTCTTATGAATTTCATATAGCCCCAGATTTCTTTATTAAATACCACATGCTAAATCTCATAGTAAGATGTACATTACTATTGCGTAGTTGTATGAAATCTCATCAAAGAACATGTTTGGTTTTGGGGTTTTGTGAGTATTAATAGATTTTTTATTGGGAATTTAAGCAGAATTACAAAGAAACCAGCCATGTACAGGTGCTTTAATATCCATCACGTTGTTATATTAAGGAACGAAATGATGCAACGACCATTTGTTAGAAATGTATACAAACATTATCCAATTTTCCTATAGCTTAAAGCTGCAATTTGGCAATCTAGAACTAGAATACCATGAACTTTTGCTATTCTCCTACCTCAACATATTACATAGCAATAATATTACTACCGACTACCAAAATGATGAACAGAAAACGGCCTGGAACAAAATGAGTTGCAACTGTAATTCATTAACTTTCAAGCTCAAGTTTTATAATCATTATTGCACACCATACTGTTGAATATGGATCACGGGTTTGTTGGCTCACGTGGTTCTTATCTAATGCTGCTGTTGTTTCAGCAGCCTCTGAACGCAGTCATCCTAAAGTTCATTCTCACAGTTGTACTTGCTTAACTGCAACTCACTTCATGTTGAACATAAGCCATATTTCCACGATTATGATTATTGTTATTGTTATTAAAACCATATGGTTTTAGTGTAGTTTCAGGTTCGTGTTTCGTAAGACATTCTTGAACTGAATCGCAGTAAAAAGAGCCCGAGTGAAAAGAAACTGCATGCCATGCCGAAAGACCTTTCATTCCATTTCCTTTCGCTCTCATCGCTCTGTGATTGCACAATGGCACATAAAGATGATCAAAGTGATATTGCATTGTGCCCCATGTTTCACTAGTTAAGTGCTTTATTGTGTTTGAAGAAAGTATTACAATATTTCCCGACAAGTGTGAGAAAGATTCCTGAATCCCCCTGCCTAACATGTGTATTGCGGTTATAGCCCATACAAACAATGTGATATATGTATATTATGACTGATGATGAACTTGACTTGCTTACTTATGGTACACCAATTCACGCAATCTTGTTACGTACGCCGGCCGCATGATATGTATGTATTGTCATGTTATTAAATGAAATTGTGTGCACACACATGCCGGTTAGACTGATGACTTTGCCAGACAAAACTTCCAACTATGCATGAGTCTGAGTGTGTGTCTCTTGGGAAAGGAAGAGAGAATTCCAAGGTCTTTAATCCATTCCTTGTTATTGTCCAGAGAGAAAGAGCAGTGCACTAAACATCATATTTCTTGGTACCATTTACTACTGCTGCGATACGCAACAAATCACTTTCGATATGAAAATTTTTTGTGTGAATACCAAAGCCAACCGATAACATTCTTGACTTGATAGTGTGGCTTTGTTATGAGCGGAACTAGAAGCTTATGTCATTCATTGCCTCTCCATTCTACTTTGATTGAACACACTAAATTATGATTGGGAAAGGGGTAATCAATCAATCACGTGGAAGCAAAAGCATAACACAAGAAAGGATTGAATTTGTATGTGATTGCAACACACATACTTTCTTTCATTCTTTCCTTATCAACATATTTGTGAGACTGCTGCTGTTGGGAGTTTGAACAATAACATTTCATTTGAGCGATATGATTTCCAGCAGGATCTATGTATTCAATTCAATAAATCGAATCAAATGGGCAGCTGAATAAAGTCGATAAATTATTGATCAAGCTCGATAACCCAACATATGTATTGTTTAAGCAAAAGGAGTGACACAACAAGAGGAACGCCACCAAAACAAAAACAGAAGCGCCTTATGCCTTTTGATGTAGTAATGAAGTAATTGATTTTCTTCCCTTTTCACCTCAGCTCAAGCAACAGCAGCAGTCGTGGTGCTGCTGGTCTGGTGTGGTGCGGTAACAAGTTTCATCCTGCATGGTAATTCAGCGGATGGATGGAGTCGAGTGGGCTCATCATCATATTCATTGTCAGTGACGATATCGTGGGAACACAACGCATCACACACATGATTTTTATTTTTCTTCCTTGTTCAATACATTCTGCTCATAGTTACATGACTTACGGCACTTGGTTTGTATGATTGTTATCAAGAGAGAATGGAACGGGGTTTAAAACATATGAAAACTTTTTATGGTATGATAACAATAATAATGATAGTTGAAAATCATAAAGTTTGAATGAATGAGAATGAGCATGGTAGCTACGTACACATGAACATGACGCGCATCCAGTAGTGCACTCTTCTAAAAACGACTTCTTTAGCATTCCTTTCTTAGTGGCACCATCACATCGTGGCCTTGCCATGTTTGAAAGTAGGCTCATAAACAGAAGAGTCGTGCTCTGACGTTTTCATTCCGGATAGTGGAAAAAATGAAATGTGCAAACGAATGTGATTGTGTAACATCACCATTTACATTTCCTCCACTTTTATTATTAGCTACGCAAACAATCTTACTCCGCATCGTATCACCACATATTATTCAATAAGATAAGATATTATCACTCTCCATGATCAAAATGAAGTCAAGGGTGCAAATTAGGTACATATAAGTAAACTTTGGCTGGAGGGGAAAAAGGCCGCCACGCTACCAAGAATGAATGGGATGTGGAAATTGTTACAGGAGATGAACATAGATGAAAATGTTTTGGAGCAAGAAACAGCATAATTTTTTAGGGGAAACTTAATCAGTACTATGACATACGCATTTATTTACGCTCGCGCGCCTTAGTTTTGTTTCCTGTTGTTCTAAATTTCAATGTTTATTATGGATTTTGCCCTTGAGACATTGCCAAATTGTAAATAGGCAATGGAAATAAAGTACCTATACTTAGCTACTTACGTACACATGGAATCCTATTATTTGTTATTGGGAAACTTTTGTTTGAAAATGTGAATCTTTGAATTGCCTTGTTTTCAAGACGGAGATGGTGAAAGCATCAAGGAGGTCGTCGCTCTATTGAATAGGCAGCGTTTTATCAAGAAATGACGGCGAGGCGCTATATTCTACTTCCTCGATTCAGAATCAATCGCTTGACCTCGAAGCTAAAGACTAGGGAGTCATTATACTTAATAGATTGTAGACAAATCCCACTAAAGCACACATGTGCTCTTCCTTTTTGCTTCGCACAAGGTCGGCGGAACTATCTCGTGATTTAAGAAATCCGTTTTTAGATTTTGGCAAAAATCTAAAATGTTTTAAAGCTCATTTTTCTTTAAGAAGTATCTCTCAGAAAAAGTGGCCTTCTATTTTCTATAACAATATTTCCCTATGTCTACGGAAGAGAGGATGATGGTGAAATTCGCTTTCACTCGCTTTGAAGGTCATGCAGATGTGATTAACAGAGGCACATGCCCTGACTCTGTCTCAGGTCTCTGACTTCAAAGATGCAAAGACAAAGTACTGGGAGAGTCCTTGTGACTTTGCTTTCAATGAACATCAATCCAATTATTTAATGTGTCGAGTTACTTTATTGTTTTCAGCCGAAAAAGTGCATAATATAACTGTGACAGGGTATACACTGTTGTCTCTTGAATTAGGACCGTAAAAAGCTAAAATTCAAAGCAACTGTTTTGTTTTCTGTTTGTTGGCACCTGCCAAACAAAATATGAATGTGTACTTATACAAATGAAAGAGACACAGACTGTTCTTTTACTCAAAACAGAAAATTGAATGATTGTATGTATGTGACTATGATGTTGAAGTAAATGATCATTATCGACAGTATGATCATCATCATCAAAGTCATTCGTTAGATTATTAGTGGCCTTTACATGTATATTTCCACTTATCTGCCGGGAGTGCCATCAAGTAATTTTCATGGAGGTTGGTTGGTTCAGGTAGTAATAATCATAACGATATGATAGCTGTATAGAATGGAAAATATACTTTATAACATGACTGCCTTGATACTCAACTATTGCTGTATACTTGTTTGCATATAATTTTTCCTTTAATATTTGAGTACCATATTTGAGATTCACCAGTGGAGAAAGAATGAGAGATGCTTGAACAAAAACTTGACTCGCCAGTCAACCCGGCATCTTAAAACTTGAGTTTTCTGATGAATATTACGTACATTTGATGGCATACTGTGCAGGAATCATTCTGAGAGATGAAGTGAACTATCTTTGGTTTTTATACCTTGTTCAACTGATGTTTTTATTGAGACACTTCAACTTTGAAAGGTATTTACATATGTTCGTCTGATCCTGCTATAATAGTAAAAAGTAATATTGCTTATCACTAATCTACCTATACAATGTTTTAAGCAGCTACTAGCTGTTTATGACAAGAAAGTGTGGATTTCTATCTAATCTGCAAACAGTTACATATTTCCTCAAATACCATTCTCATTACAATTTCACTGCTATTCTGCTGATTTTGGATAGCCTGTTTTAAAAGAATTTCTGTGCGAAGACATAGTGGATATCACCAAGCATGACATTCAGGTTCACGTGAATTCCAAATTGCATGATCGATATGCCCATGAGACAATTATTCCCATCCTATTTATTTCTGTAAATTAGTAGATCGGACATCATTCTAGCGTACAGTTTTATCGCACCGATTCCTTGCACTCATTCATTTTCATAACTTCAGCAAACTTTTGCCTTTTTTATACCTAAAGGCAAAGTATAAAAGTGAACTTCAATTCTAAAGAGTTCCCTCCTGAGAAAAATGTAGCATTATGAGAGAGCAGAAGAAATTTCTGGCAGTTTTTCAATTGAGTTTCGATGGGCTTTCATAAGCACATCGTTCCAATTAATTTTTCCTTGAACGTTTTTCCATCAAAAAGTCAATCCGAAATGGAGTAGGATGGATTGGAATTTTAAAATAAGGTTCTGCACAAAGTTCAAGTGCAACAACGTGAGATATGTATATTGACCTCCAAAATTTTATATAAGCTTCATAAGCAAATCATGCTTCCTCTACTTCAACGGCTCTTGAAACTGTGAGAATATTACATGGAATTTGTAAGGGAAATATGTAGGAGGAGAAGGTTTTGAGTTTAATGTTACCGAAAAATTTGATTTTAATAATCTAAAACGCAATTAGTTCCTTCTTCGAATGCTCTCTTCCAATTTTCATCATTATCCATCTCATCACAAGTGAAATCGAAAGTTTGCTCTTTACACTCAACCGATCATTGTAAATGTGTACTCTGCATGCAAGTCCAGAAAAAAGTGCCCTTCAGTCTGTGTGGTTTTTACTGGTTAACAAGGAAGGTAGAGTTTTTGGTTTCTGCCTACCAAGAATTATTGTTATTTACAAGTTTTTTCACTCTGCTTATTCTTTTTGTTTTACATCATTATAATGTATACGTGTGAGAGTGGAGTGGAGAAAAGGCATGCTAAAAAACTACAAGTTGTTCAGCTATGGATAATCGTAATTACTTTTTTCACCAATTCTCTAATTCCCATTTCATTTAAAAGTTTTAGAGAAAATTATAGGTTGCAACAAAAAGGAATAAACCCTTTGAGTTGAGGCAACGAGAAAAAGGCAGATCGGTAAGTCCCTCGTAGGGCTACAACTCATAGCAAAAGAAAATTATCTGTCAGCCACCAACTCGATGCCACTTTGTTGAGTTAACACCAAGCCAAAACCAAACCAACTGAAGATATGATGAGTAAAGAATATGTATGTTTGTAACCTGTTTTCTTTGCGTTTCTGTTTCTACCAGTTGATAATACACATTTACACACGGAAAGGGCAAAGCATCACAGGCAAAAATGCAGCAATCCACATCACTACAATTGCATTGACCTTTCCCAACGTTGACCCTGCCCTTCCGTCCCACAAAATTTCTAGGTGGACGTGGAAAAGAAAATGATGATTATCGAGATTTCAACGTGGATGATGATAATAGCAATCCAATGGTGGCACAAGAACTGGACCTATTCTCCGTTCGTCATCATTATTTTTCCCTTGCTCAAAAGAGTTCGTGCTCTTTTTCCGCCCCAAAAGAGAAACAAGTGGAAGAGGATGAATATTATGCAAGTTGATAAAAAACGGAGAGTACGTGGCAGGTTCTCTAATGATAAATGTAATTAGAGCAAGGAACAGATTTGAAACCGTTGAAGCCCATTCCTACCCACATTTTAGTGGACCCTCTAATCTCAATCAAAAGTTGTACGTATACTTGTAATTGTTCAGTAGTTTTGGGTTGGAGCTATCTTCCCTCTTCAATTCCAACCCAATAATCAATGTTTTAGAACAATCTCGTATTCATCCACCTTTTCACCTCCTTGGTTCCTACCCCATCTTCAACTCTTTAGCTTCCTTTTTTCTCTGTTCATCATCATCGTGGGATCGGGATCCAAGGTCTAAAACATTATCGTACCAAATAATACTTTTCCTCTTCATCATCATCTTCCAGTTTTCTTAAGTCGTGTCAATATTTTAGAAGGATGACTAAACCCAAACCATGGGAAAATCTTGAGATCATTCATTGATCAGTTCGGCCCGTTTCTAAATTCATTCTGTTTTTTCCTCTTCCGTGCAGCTGCACCTGTTTTTGGGGTTATGGTCCATGTTGTGGGGAGAAATGAAGCGGGCCTGTTTTCGATTGCACTTTACATGTTCTTTTTGTATGTATACAAATAGGGCAAGCATTGATCATTCACTAAAAACCTAAGTTTACCTCCCACCAAACCTCCACCGAGAATAACAAATTTAGTACACATAAACCTTTTCTTCAGACCTGTAGCTTCCTCTTAAGAAGGAGTGCAGGAAGGAATTAAAAGGGATTCCCCCATTTTGTTCAGGGCAGACTAGAAAGGGTCCTCCTTCCCAGCGTATCCGTATATATACTGCTTACAAATACATCTCAATGTAATCTTATCCTTATTACACATATGGTCTTTAAGAGAAGATCACCTTGCATCTTACCTTGCCATGGGTTCTTTGCCCTTTTCACCTTTTAAGGAAATTTTAGTTGCCTTTAATACATGCACCTATCTTTCCCATCTACTTATAATATGAATGTGCTGTATTATATATGTAGTATCACCAATATTTCGGAATATTACCATATATTTACTTTAGCTGAAACAAAGAAAGGTACTCCACCCTGCATCTTTTAAATATATGGAAAAATCAAGTGCACGAAGAACAAGGTTGCAAGCTGAGCTTCGCTGTATCAATCTCCCTTACTACGTTTTTATTTACGAGTCTTGTTTCATGAATTTTTAAAAAGCTACCAGAGGGGTAAAACTGTAGGAAGGAGCACATCTTCAATGTGGTATGGTATGTATGTATATATATCAATCAGTATGAAATAGGAAACCTCTGGAAACCCTTCCTATTTTTTGCTCATTCTTTCATACTCAAATTGTGTAACATAAATTCCAATTTTTCCATCCGCATCCTTAAGTATCAAAAACTAAGTACCAAGCTTCTACGACGTTGCTCATCTCACATCTCATGCAATCTCTGATATGATGTAGTAAAATAGAACACATTTTTTCTTTTGAGAAAAACCTATTGCGCACTTCATATAAATTGTTAAGGGACTTTTTTTCAAGAGTATTTTTAGAATCTTTCACCGCTGGCACTTTATCATCATCATCATTACAGACGATATCTCTTTAATGCGTGCATGTAGTGTTGCTGCCTTATATCTATTTCTGTATATCAACAAATCTACATGCCGCCTTTCTTCTCAATACAACGCAATGTGTATAGTGGGTTCCCCATTCATTCATTCATAGTTTGTTTCTTCATTGCTCCATTCTTTCCTTTTCCACAATCTTTAAAGCTGATGTGTTGATGCTCCTTTATATCCAGCGTATAGCTACATACGTATATACATTGATGCCATCATGCCTCACCACATCTTCCAACACATCATTCCGTCGGTCGGCTCTTGTTCCTTTTTTCTTTCATTCATTCATTTCTTTTCATTCAATTTTTTTTTCATTCCTCCTTCCTTCGTTCTTTCTATTCAACAGGCTTTATGCTTTTGTCGAGGGATTCATACCTATGATGTACCTACTCTGATGTTGTTAGAGTCGTGAGCCTTTTTCATTCCCTAGCTTTTCAATTTACTCTCCAGTCAGTGGGATTTTTTATGAGAATAGTTTTGGAAGGACATGCACACACTTATTTATTACACGACATCCATTACCTAGATTTGAAATGTAGTTTTGGTTTGATGCACTTACCTGTATGTACCATCATCATGATCGTATCCTTCCTCTTTCTTGCATACCACTAACCCATATACACATAAATCACAGCTTTTTAAGACAAGAAAGCGGAAGAGGACCCAAGCTCAAGTGTGTACCTGTTTCTATGCACCAATTTCCGTTTTTTACTCATTCATGATGTACTCATGCATCTTCGTTTCGTGTTCTTATTTGTATTAGCAAACTAGGTCAGAAAACTGGAATAAACTAAAACTGAAGTGGTGGGGAGAAAAATGAGAAAATTGGTTGAGGATTATGGTGCAAGTCTTGTAAACCGCAGGGATTGCCTAAGCAATTTGTCGTAGATTGGAGATATGATTGCTCCAACCTAAGTCGTAGTAGCAGTAGCGTGCACTTGTTTGCTTGACGAAGATGAGGATTACTAATATTTTGTTTAAAAATCCTTTCCCATTGAATAACAACGCATTAACTGGATAGAAAAGATTTGCTGCTATTTTGTGAATGCGCACGACGCAAATTGTTAAGCTCAGCTAAAAAAGTTGCTGTTGCTTACATATTGCATGCAAAGCATCTTATATGATTTTAAGCCGATGAGTTATAGATTGTGTTATGCAGAAGAAGTAAGTATGGTGCCATCGAAAAAAATATATTGAAAACTGGATGTTTGGTTTGGTTGTTACCAGCATTTTATGCGTTCTTCCGGGGTCCTTTTTTGCATTTGCACAAAGAACGCCATAGCTTCAATGCACTTTTGGAGTGCTTTATGAGTGCTGCAAAGAATGGAATGGAGGCTGACAGATCATTATTTGAGAAATATGATCCCATTTATTTTACGACAAAAAACTGTACTACATTCCGTTTTACATCCTGAGTTTATACTCCACAAAGATTCATCACACCAATACTAATCCTAGCAAGAGCTCCCAAAAATACATGCATCCATATTGGTTTTGTACAAGAATAAAAGAAGAGCAGTATTGATTGACAATTTTTTCGGATATGATATTAAATTTTTTCTTGTTCCTCCAAGTAAGTACATAAAATGGAAATGGAACTGGGAAGCAAGCGGATATTATATGGAGAAGGGCTCTTATTGTTAAAGAACAAAGAATGATTTTCATGATGATTTTTGATCGCATTGCTTTTTGCTCATATGTAGGTCAACGACTTTCGTTTCATCATGTTTGTAGACATAACTTACAGTATGAACTCGAGAGCGCAAAAAAATCTAGATAGTTTACGATATGGTTTACTCACATACATGCATAAAAAGTGTATAAAGGAAAGTGATGAATATTATTGAAGACAATGTCTTTGGTCAAGCATTACTTTTGTACAACTTAAACTTTTTCCATCCTCCTCATCATACTGACTTACTTTTTACTCTTGAGTTATTTTTGGCAACAGGCTAGCTCCTTCTCCCTTGGAATGGAAGAGTGACTTGGATTACACAGCTTAAAAAGTATGAATTGTTACTCTTCCTCTACTAGTCTGGTTTGGACTTTGGTCCTCGGACAATGCACTATTACTTTTTCCGGGTTTATATTTTTACAATTGATCCATCCCCATGATTCCAGGAAGAACTTTTTTTCTTTACATGAAAGCCCGTAGCAGCTTGAGCTTCTCAGAACTTTACTTCTATATATAGAACGTTTGCTAAAGTTTTCTTTTATCTGAATATCATCAAAATATGGTTACGTTTCGAGTGGTCAATACACACAAGTATATGTACACACTCCCAATAAAACTGGTTATGTATAATCGTCAGTGCGTTGGTCTGGTCTGTCTCTTGCAAACAGCCCCTCAAGTTGTTTTCTGATGTTCAGTTTCAGCCAAACTTTTTTTTATTGTGCGAGGGAGTTTCTTCTGAAGTGTATGTATATGTATATACACACCTTATATCGCATTATCTACCTCTTTTTAATATCCCAGTTTTTGATCACAGTTTACTATTCTTTTGACAGTTGACCGGAAGCAAACATCAAAAGGAGAGATCAGAGGCAAGTATCAAAAACTTATGAACTATTTCTTCACGGTGTGACGTGACGCTCCGTTACATAATCCTGTACACAACTCTTCCTTCTTTGGCATACTTTTTTGTAGAGTATAGTGGGAGAGGCACCCAGAACTCATAAAGCACGTCGTTCGCCAACGCATGCATGCATTTATGATGTAATAATGACGACAGGTGCTCATACTGTAGTATGTTGAGAGGAGTTTCACATCTGGGTAGCTCTAGAGAATGAATGAAATAAAACCTTATGGAACAAACTAGATGCAAGACAGTTATTAAAAAGTTGTTGCCAGACTTAATTAATGCTTGGTTTCATAATCAGATGCATGTAATCAACCCGAGTAGGGAGCAAGGCGAGTGCGAGGGAGTCGACAAGGAAGGAAAGGCTAGACGATGGAATTGTCGATTTTGATCCAACTGGCTGGCATTTTTGTGACTAGACTTTTTTCTTATATCAAAAGTTGTGATGTCTTTTTTCCTTACGACTTTGTCTCGTCATCCGTCACGTTTTTATTCCTCCAAAGGAATTCTTGATATTATTTCATTAATAGAAAAATACAATGAATTCTTTGTGCAATTCAAAGAAATAAATAAAATTGAACTGAAATATGTGTTCAGAGGTTACGCATTTGACAATTCGCAGGAATGATGATGAATTCAAAAACTAAGAAGAGTGAGTACTTTGTATTATGCTCCAAAATAATAGGCACGAAAAATGTTTTGTTCCGTTTTGTATTCGCTATTTTAGGACTCCAGCAAGCATTATTTACGTTTTTGCTTTGCAGGACTCCTTCACCTTCATCTTTTGACTTATTGTTCAGAGGAGGGAAGGATCTTTGTCAAAATAATGGAATGAATAGGAAGAAGCGTGAAGAGAAGCTGTGGGAAAACAGCCGATACGAGACGATATGGCTCACCTTGTGTGTAAATGTTTTCTGACTTCCTTCCTTCCTGTCCGGATCGTATCAATATACCGTACCCTTGCACCTCACCTCCAATAATAATTCAATGCCGATTCTTTGGGCTAAGGTGCTTCATCAAAAGGAGAACAGAAGGTAAAAAAGGTATACCTTTCCACTTCCTTCCTTCCTTACCGTCTGTCAGCATTACTCTTATCAAAAGTATATCAAGCATCATCATCAGGCGAATTTTTTTCTCAGTAGGAAGGAAGGAAGAGGGGAAGTTTTTATGTATAGCTTTTATATTTAGCTTTTACGGAAGGAAGGAAGAAGATCGAAAAGACAGATCCTAACAATTAGCTCGTCTCCATTTTCATTCATTTCAATGCTCGCATGTTTTAAGGGTGACAAAGCAAGAGAAAAAATGGATGAGAGATGTGCAAGCACACAATTATAATGTAAATAAAAATTATGACTGGAGGTAAGTGCTGCTTATGGTTCCCTTCTTCCAAATGAATGAAAAGAGTATAAGTATATATAGAAACATGGGTCTCGTTATAGGGGAAAATGTTCGTTATATTGTGGGAAATCAACTTTTCCCATAGATTTTCCACTCATTCATTCGTTCGGCTGGAGCTTAATTGTGAGCAGAGACCCTATCATATTATGGTTTTGTTTGCAGTCCCCATTTACTCTTTCTCTCTGGAAGTAAGCCATGCATGCATGCCATGCAACCCAGCTAGCTCATCCATCCAACATTTTTTGAGCGAGCAGAAAAGGGACAAAATATATCCACGCTCCGCTCAGTTCTGCAAGCCAAACAGCAACAGCTTGATATTGCATGGAATATGAAATGTAAAGAACTACTGCTGCTTTTGTTTATCCGATCTGGATCTGGTACCGTAAGGGGGTCCCAACAATTCTTACTGAAGCTGATCACGTTTTTGTTTTCGAATGATTTTTGACATGAGCCGATTCTCTCAAATGTGCTAATGATATGTGAAGAAGGAACATGGCTATTCTTATCGTATTCTGTATGGTTCTGACAGATACTAGAATAACAAAGAAAGAATCTTTTGCACTGTATTCTTTTATCATAAAAACTAACCAAACGTTTACTTGCCAAAGAACCAAAGTATAATCTCCAACTGAATGGAATCGTATCTTAAATGGTAAATTCTTCTTTAATCTCACAACCATAACGTGTCAAAGGAAAATGGAATAGTTCTTCAAAACGGTTAAAAAGTTATTACAAAGAAACAAACTCAATCCGAATTTGACCTGACCTACATATCATATCAAAGCCAAACTGCAAACTGAGAATCTGAGAAAAGTAAATTCACGGAACAGATGAAATTTTGCAGTTGACTTCCAAATTTCTTGTAAAGGTGTGACATGTCTTTGACACCGACTATACAGAGAGAGAGAGAGAAGCATAACTAGGACACCAGACAGAGACCGGTATCGTTACCCGTATTATTTGCGAAATCATTGCATATTTGTATTACTGCTAGTCACATTGTAGTGCCACATGTCCTTGTTTATGTCTTCACTTCCTAAAACAAAAGCGTGATTTCTGATTTCTATAAATATTGGAAAACTCGTCGCATATTTATTTGAACAACTGGTTTCGGAAAACTGTGAACTATAATTTTGACAACTTTTACAGGAAGGCAAAAAGAATGGAAACGGTTACCAAGAATTCGCAAATAATGTAACTCAAAAAAGCGGAAGGAAATTGACAAATCATGATGAATGCGTGGATGCATACATTTTTCTTCATTTACTTTACGACCATGTGTTCTGCGGATCTTTTGCAAACTCTGCTTCTACTTTACCTTCGCAGCAGTTCACAATCAATATAATATACTTTCGGCGAAACGAAATACATACTTTACTCCGAGTAAAATCATTGTGCATTAATGATTTGTCAATACGGAAACGAACTACCGTGCTATATATTCATATATATGCTCATAGAACACTAATTTTACACTCAAATGCCCAATTGCGCTAGCTTCATGTCTCTGTAGGTAATACAGTTAGAATTGCACATGTCAGTGCTCCAGATAAAATTTACGATTTTCTGTATGTACATATTTTATATATAAAGCGGAAGGTTTACTGACCAGCCACGCGTACAGTACGCGTGTAGGACCCAACATATATTCATATTTCCAACAAAGAGTGTAAAGAAAGAAAACAACTCTCTCCAAAGCTGCTGTTTACCCCGTCGTCTCCATGAATGTGGAAATGAGATGCGAGCAAAAAGGTTGTAAAGAGCACATTCACATAGAAATGCTAATAGATCTCAAAAGTTTTCCCGTAAAAGTGTGAACTGAGAATCCCTTTTATTATTCACTTACTGTAACTAACTAGAATGTCCTTATGGAGTACACAAGCAAGCATACCGCGGTGCATGCTCTAACAGGCCGCTCCCTGCAGCATTTAGTTTTGAGGTAACCAATATTATAAGGATTCCGTAAGTTTACACAATATGAATATGATTACAAGCTTAGCAGTGCATTGTGGTGCAACAGTTTTACAACACATATTATAGGTACACCGTTTGACCTGCTTCTTGCACCACGTCTTCAAATCAGTTCATACAAACTTTTTTTCCCTTTTGTAACCCATTTTTTATTTGACAGTAAAAGGAAAACGCAAAAAGGGGAAACTGTTTCCGTAAAAATTGGTAAAAGAATTATTTATTTGTACCCATTTACAAAAAAGAGAAATGTAAAGAGGAAGCAGAGCTGATGCCCAAAACAGGTAGTCGTGTGGCACAGTATTATAACAAAATCGAAAGGATTTTTATGTTTTCAATCAAATCGAAGGGTTACTGGATTTTTATGTTCAACTAATCCTTTTGAATTTTGAGTATTAAAATGACATTTTTATACGATTTTTACTCAAAAGGAGAATAGGTCATATCTAGGTACGTCTTAGGTTGCTGTCACTTTCCTGCAGGCTTGTTTTGTGGCATCATGCCGGCACTCGCTTATAATCATTCTTTATATCATCACCCAAAAACTTGCATTCGTCTGCGTTTGTTTGTGAGACGTAGAAAACAGCATGACAAAAAGCAAGCTTTAATCCATGCTTGCAAAACAAACAACGTTTTTTACTCCAAATCCTGGAAAAGGGAAACGTGTTTTTTGTGCATATAGTACAAATACAAACACGCTTTCAAACAAAATACACATGTTTCAACCCGGTATTTTAGTTATAAAAAGGGGTAAACAAAAATAAAATAATTATATAAACTCCTTTTCTACTAATGATTTGCTTTTTCTAGCTATGTATGAAAGCAGTCCCATTTTGGTCTTCAAAAAGAAGCTCCCAGAATTAGAACGGTGGCTGGCTACTGACTAATTGAAAAGCCTTGACAGTCCTGATGATGATAATGATGAAAAAGAGCTACAAACAAGCTAAATAAAACTTTTAGAACTGAATGCAGTCAGTAGCACATGCTTCGCGACACGTGACACGTGCTAATTTGTTCCAGATTCCACAGAAAATATTGCACTCGTCCATTCAATCCATAATTGACAAGATTTATACAAAAAGACCTACAAAATATGATGCATAAACATCTGAATTTTTAATTGCATGCAGCTTTGTAGCAGCATGGCCCGTATTAGAAGCAGATCTACTTCTTAGAATTGTTTTGCAAAAACCAGATTTAGAATGCGCAATTTTTTTAACCCACACAATTGACTCAAATCACGTTATGTTGCATTCTACCATTTAGCAACGAACAGGGATTACGTACGTACTTCATTCGTTCACGAGTAACATTATCAATTTATTTTTCCATGTCTCGAGAGGCGGATGGAATGGAAAACGTACGTAAGTTGTATTGCAAAATAGTTAACAAGTTGCTAATTTAGTTTACTTTTGTTATTACGTCGCTTTTCACCCGCATCATCAACATTACATATTGAGCGTGTGAACAACTTTTTCATCTTGCTAGTGGGTATTATTACTCAAGTTGATGCGTAATAATTATTATAAAAGCTGAAGAAATTTACCGGTTTAACCTTACATAATATTCTGGATCACGTCCTTCCGTTTTTGTGGAAGTGATGTGGATGTTTTTTTAAATACCTAACAACACGTCTCACATTACTAATACATCACATTAGAAATTTGACGCGACTTAAGTAAGTCGTCAGCTTCCTTCGTATCCTATTTCCGTCAGCTCTTTCTTTATCAGTCAAAAAAAGATGTAGCAAAGCCAACGTGAACAAGTTGTTGTTTTCTTCTGAGATGGGTAGGGTAAGCGTTACTACAACATCTTCATTCTTTGTTATGTTATAAGTGCAGCAAAGCAATGTATATGTAAACTCTACTCATTCTTTAAAAGCTAGGTTTTCTTAAGTGATACCCAAAAGCCACCTCCGCATAACAATCGTTGTTTGCTCCGTACATGGCACCGTTCCAAAAGGATTTGGTAGTAAACATTTGACGTGTAATCACATCACAGTCAGTTTAGCTTCCCATCCTATTCATGACCTCGTATTAATTTACGCGCATTATGTTCCCAGCTTCATCTGCTTACCCTATGACTTTCGAACTAGCTCTCGTATAACGATTCACCTTCTTCTAGATCTCGAATTTAACGAAGTGTGAGAAGTAAGTGGAAATGTAATATGATTGATTTTGCTCAATCTGGGTCATTAATAACTTGATTTGGGTTAAGGTGTGCAAATAAAAATAGGGAATTTTTACAAGCATCAAATGTTTCATCTATTGTATGCGTGTATTGCATTGCCCCAATTTATATATCTGCTCTTGAGCCTTCTAACAATGCATCAAGTACCTTTTTCGGTGAGTACACAATTGTAAATACACATCGCATGTTGATATACATACATGTATACCATGCCTGCCAGGAGCTGCTTCACGATTAGAGAAGGAGGGTAAGCAGAGACAGTAAATAAGCTACGATTTCACAACTCCCACAGGGTTTCTAGCGTGGGAAGCGAGCTTCTCTTGTGACCCTCATCCATTTAGACATTAACTCTTTTAATGAATGATTTTTTGCAATTGCTGATGTGAAAAGGGATTTAGTTTTATGGCAACGTGTAGGGAATAGGGAGGCAGCTGTATTTGAGAAGGCGGAAAAATATTAATGAAATTAAATGTGGTTTGTACTTATAATTAATGCTCTGGTAAGAAGCCTTTAGTCTAGCACTTTTACCAGAAGTTTGCGATGCTTTAATCCTATTCTTCGAGTTGTCAAAACTTATTTTATTGTTTTGTTTGCTAGTTCTACGATATGATCCTCACGTGTACAGAAGGACATGCTTTCTCTGCGATGCATTGTTAGTCAAGAAACGAGGAGAAAACTTTTTGATGGGGAATGTCTCATAGACATAAGGATATTATTGCATTCGTAAAACAAAAGAGGATTGACTTTGTCGACTCTTCTCAAAGACTTTGCGTTGTGTCACGTGGATGGGAACCAATCATGTGTGAATATCCTCGTGTTTATAAGCTGGAACTGCATAAGAAGCATGCATACGGAAACGTACACAATAATATGTGTTTATTTTACTTGTTAAACACAGCATATACAGATGAGAACCAATACTGAAGCTGGGACATAATTTCGTAATCATCCTAAACCTCGCATTTATTAATCGTACGAAGAACCAGATGGGATTAGCAATTAACCGTGCCCACCACTTATATTTCTATCCTTCAAAAACTGATTATGTCCAAAACATCTCAATATGCAGACCTAACACACTCCTTCTACTACGCAGTTATTTCTCCATAAAAAAGTTACAATTGCAAACATTGTATAATTGTTTTCATTTTTAATGAAGAGGTCTACTTACCTAACTTGCTAGAAAGTGAAGTGAAGCGATTCTTGTAAACAAACAACTCCAGAAACTTTTGGCTTCTGGGTTATTCGCGAATTGGTAATGGATTTTTACCAGTTTTGGAATTTTTATGCGTTTACTCATACAATACGTACGAGTTGTACCACATGTATTGTACATTTTGGTGCATTTAGAGTTGAGTAAAAGTTTGTACGTCACGTGTGGGGGATACATTGATTTGGTTGTTTGTAACGTCTAAAGTTACTGAAGCAGACTACCCATCCACCAATTTGTAAAACAGCAACATATACCTATTAGAAATGTATATGGTTTTAGCTGCATACTTTTTTTTCTGGTGAATAAGCCTTTTCACCCACAAATTTGAACACGTTCGGATTTGTGCAAATGCAAGAGTTAGAAACGTGAGCTGTTTTCCCCGAAAACGACACTTCTTTTTTGCGACATGCTTTGCAAAGAGGATACACACTGCGTACAAACGCTTACACATTACTTAAGCACATTAAACGACTTATTGTTGTGTGGCAATCCTGGGAAGATTTGTTCAATATTGCTATTGCTGCAGCATTTCGGGGAAGTAAGATACGAGGATTTATCATAAAAAAGGATGTGTTTCTACTTGGATTCAAATACTTATAGGTCTTGCCTACCACATCTTAAATTAAAGCGGCTCCCACACTTTTCCATCTCTTGAAAATTCTCTCACGATCTATTCGTTTTACTCTTTTTTTCTGGCTCTGGAACGAAGTAGAAGAGACAGAATACTTTCTTATGACTTCCTCCACTTTTCTCAAAGATGTGATATATATGGTATGACAAGAAGAAGCGTTTCAACTAAACTACCTACTTGAGATACACACAGGTAGACCGATTTCGTGCATTAACTTGATGACACTCTGTTTCATCGTGCATGAAAAAGTCTCTTTTTTTCTCGTGAAGTCCTAATGTGTACGACGTTTGGATTGCATGTGAGCACCGCGGATTCCCATAAATCACAAAATTTGTTTGTGTTGTGTAATGCAATGTACTTACATATAAATGTAGCCTAGCAGAACCGTCTCGCTAATCAGGTAGATAATCAACAAAATCAAAAGGCATCACTTTGATATACTTGTGATGTGATGTCAAGTGTAGGTAGTCATCTCATCCCATCTCGTCATCGTGTGTAACCAACCCAGTAAATAGATCTCAGGAGTAAAAGATGATGATGTGATATGTGATGTGCATTACCACAAAAACAGAATTGTACATATTTAATGTTACGCTCAACATAGTATTACATAGTTTTCTGTTTTAAGGCTTCTCAGAGTAAAGGTACCTGACTTTCAAATCATCTTTGTCATTCTAAATAATTCATATAATATATATCTCATGTATTTATATACTTGCAGATATACTGAATGAAGCTTTTACGATTAGCCGAGTCAACTGTCATTTTTGTAAATATATAATATACAGTGTGCGCCCTTTGTCGGCATTTTCCACCCATTTCTTGGTGGACAGTACGAAACTGGTACAAAACGTGAAGAAAGTGGTCAAAATGGACGAAATGACCAGTGTCATGTGACAGAGGAGCCAAATTTGAACCTGCCATAACACTACATCCCATGTAAAACCTGAGATCAGAGGTCCACTAATTAACTAATCCAGAGGATGTTAAAACTGAGTAGGAACACTTAAGATTAATGGAAATAGATTATCAGAGATAAGATTACTTAATGATTTAACTTAAAGGGTGACCGAATTTTTCATATATTGGCTCATATTCATAATTCGCCTGTAGTAAGTTCGACCTGCAAGGCAGAGCGTTCTACAATTGTAATCCACTAGAGTAGCCCTAACCTTAATGGAAATACGAAATGCAATTTCTGGGCGCACCAAGAGGGATACTGGTAAATATGGCTGCTAGACAAGCGTTTTAAAATACGCTAGGCTGGAAGTTTATATTCGTTAGTTTGTTAGGCAAAATAGCATGGTAAACTCCCCTTTTGTCCATCCTTCGTCAATCTGTCCCATCTTTTGTCCACCCTCATTTTTGGTGGAAAGTTCCGTTTATTCCAAATAGTGGATAATTTCCACTATCGGCCACTGGACCGGCGCGCACTTTGTATTTTATGCTATTGTTCTGCAAACCGCGAACAAAATTAAACTCATATCGTTGTTCCTGTTTGTAATTTTGTGCAAGACAGGATGACATCTAAAGCTGTAGCTTGTACGAAAAATGTCAAGATGTTTGAGAATAGTTCTCAAAATTGTAAACATTCTTTGTTTTAAAACTTAAATTAGCAAACCCGAAATGTATTGAACTGTTTCGGAGTCACTAGAAGCTGATATTACTATTATTTAACTCATAAACTAGTTTCTACGACTCGGATAGTGGTTGATTTTGTTATAATTAGAAAGCGCTTCATTGATTCTTATTTAATAATTCCAAAATAGTGGTCAGAAAGGCTTAAGAGTCGAGTCGTGCAGAAGCACATTTTTTGATAATCACTGAATGAATGTAGAAAGTCCCATATCACACTGAAACCGTTGAAAAGACTCTTACAGACCCCTTTTCAAAACTGTCTAAAGAAAAATGCAACATTACACAAGACATCGTGTAATGGTAAGAAAAGATGCATCGTGTACGAAGAAAAAAGAAAGAAAAGAAATTTTTTTTGTAAAAATTTTTTGCTGGTCACACATATCCATCCACCGTCCACACAGTCTGCCAGGCCGCATGCATGCATACATCATCCATAATGTTATATAATAAATACATACAAAAGAAAGCAAACCAGAGAGAGAGAACAAAGCACGTATAATGCAAGTTTTGTATATATATAATATGCATGAATGTTCTCGCATATGAAAGAGGGTGATAAAGAGTCATCCATGGAGAAGAGAGACAGCTTCAAACAGCATTATGGGAAAACCGTACGTAGCGTAACGTAATAGAGAGGAGAGTAATAAGAACTAAAGGCCTAAAGTATGCAAGCAGGCTGCCGGTGCAATGTTGAGCTCGGCCTGACGATGGGAAGCTATTAAAGAGGCCATGCGAAAAAGTTGGTCTACAGCCGACAACATCAACAGAAGTATCAGAAAAAATCCAGTTCTCACGATCTCTCACAGAACTCTGTCGACATTGAGATATATCCATATGCCGGGTTTATATACCTTTAAAAAGCAATATACTACACTTTTATGCGTGTTTCGTGTACTCATATACATGATCCATATATTTTACTGCCACTGTAGCTACTACTTAAGAGCACTACTGCCGTGACAGGTTCGTCCGTCAACAAGAAAGCTGTGCATGCATTTTACACACACATTACATATTAGCTAAAGAAGAAGATGATGCCAGACTGTTTCATATGGCTCAGCTTTTTCTTTTTGACTCTTTAGTTACATGTTCATATATGGTTGATGTGATGATCATGTACTTGTAGTTTAGTAGTAGTTAGCGAGTAACTAGTGGTCTTGTACAAGACAAGAGTCACCATCACATCACATCCAGTCATGATCTCATACTCGCAGCTTCTTTAAAGGGACTTTTTTATACCTACAATCCTTTGCTTGCTTACTCTTTCACATATTATCGTAAATTCAATCCACATAATATAATACGATCTGATATCTTTTCTCGTTGGTAGTTTATGAGCATTACGATTTTACTCTTGCGGGGAACATGATGAAGTATAGAACTCTTTTGAACGTGATATCATTACGTATTTGTTGATACTTTACGTTAGTTTCTCGGCCCTTATGACTATATGTGACAGAGACAAACAGCTATGCGGATTTGTGTATGGGACTTTTATACGCAAAAATATTAAGCACACGGGTGGCTTGGTTTGAGCTTTATCAACAAAACGTTCCACACATAATTCTCATCTTTTGAGCATCAATGCTCTTGCATACCTTCCTTAAAATGTGAGCATATTATACTTTTACTGTGTTTAATGTCTCAAAAAGTTGCTTGAGAACAAATCGTTCGGTCTTTGCTGCCTTTAATCCCACTACTGTGTACAATCATAAAAAGTTTAGGCCACAATAAGTAACAAGGCAATGAAAACAACGAGGCAATACAAGGGCTGATGATGTATGCATATAATAAATATCCGATGTGATGTGAGCCGACCGTGTGATCATCATCATCATCATCTGTACGTGAGATCATAAAATGGTAAATGATAATCGACAATATATACAAAGTTAGTTCATTCAAAGTATGCAATATATTATACAAAATGCATTTTACACTAAACTAGCAAATGCTGAGCTGAATGTTCCAGCAGAAAAGTCAGTATGAGGGTTGGTTTTTAAGTTGCTGATACAAGGCAAAGATAAAAAGTCGGAGTAGTGCATGCAACCCTTCGCTAAAAGCCCATAAGAGAGCATGAGAACGGTGATGCATACGCTCCACACATAATATACACAAGGCTGGACCATACACCGAAATCATCCCTTTAATGCAATAAGTGTACCCTGACAGCCTTTACGCATAATACTGAGCGCTGGTTTAGTTTTCCTGTCCTGTGCTCCGACGACGGCCTACCCAGGGGTGCAAAAGAACGGTAATGTGAACGTGAAGTGGATTGGATGATAGATTCACATTGGTTGGGAAAAGGTCCCTTTTTTATCTCGTGTTACGTTACCACTCTCTCTGTTTGCTGTGTACGTATGTTGCATTGCTTGCTCATGATTGTTCATTCATTATAGATAGGCAACTCCGTGTGACCACGTTTTACAATGCGGAATCTCCATATATGAGCTATACATAATACATGTACACATTGTTGCACCTCCGGATTCTCATATATGAACATACATGGACCGGTATTGTTGAGCTGGGTAGAAGTCCCTGTGTAAGGACTCTCTATCAGTTTGTTCCTTTACTCCAGTCTGATCATATTATAGCGAGCGGTATGACGACCGGCCGTCACTTGCAACGCAACCGTCAGACACGTGCCTACACGACGACGCACAACAACTAACTTCCTCTTCGTCTCTTGCTCCGTGACCTGACCGGACACATCTTTGATATCAACATACACATCACTTCATAATATACAGAAAAAGTTGATCTAAGATACAAGAGCAAGATTTTTTATATATCCTTATAACAAGCCAAGAATAAGGAAAAAGGAGAAGCAACAAGTGTTAGCGAAAAAAACTACGTCAACTCAAGAAAATCTCATCCAGACCTGACAGCAACTAGCCGGTCCAGAAAACGAAAGATTTTCAGTGTTCATTGCCTGATTAAAAAAGTTGTGGGAAATCACAGTCTCCACTTGGCTCCGTGGTTCATTGATTAAATGAGGAGAGGAAACCACTTAAGTGATCATAATTGTCATCAAGGTGTGGTCACTAAAAGTCATAATTGAAGATTATCGCACACCACAAGGGAGTGAGAAGTAGAAATCAACAGCAGCCAAAACGGTTATTGCTATTATTGATTCAGCAGCTCATCATCACCATCCCATTGATTGAAAATCTTTTCGCCCCTGGCTCTCTTCTACATTATGTGCTACTGATGCTGAATGGGAGCCAACTGAACCGTGTGAATCAATAATCATAATATCATCATTCATTACATTTAAGATAACTGACAAGTGAAGGAACTAGCCACTTTCCGTCGCCAGAAGGGAAGACATCATCAGATCAAGCAACATATAGGTTTTCTCAATCCCACGAAAAAGACGCAAGAGCATCAACAAAACAACAAAGAGAAAAACAAGTGTGCGTCTGAAATGCACTTTTCTAATGCACTCTCATCATCTTATGCATATTTTTGTTGCTGCACCCAAAAAAAGTAAAACAAGTGATCATACGCTATCCAATTGAATAAGTGAGTTGAAGAAGTTGTTGATACATTTTTATTTAGTCAACCCCAAGGGAAAAGTACTTCATTAAGAATCAAATGGACAGTTTTTGAGCAGCTAATCTAGTTAAAAGTTCAAGAGCGTGGGAAACAGTCTTGTGACACATTTAAAATTTTCATTTAATGATCTCGATTTTTACACACACTCTACCAGCTACACAGTGACTGACTTTTGTTGAGTTTGGGTATACAAAAGAGATACAATACCTGTTTGCCAATGGTTTATTATTGCAATTTGATCTACCAAGAGAGCAAGTTATTGGCTCAGTGTTCACTCATCAGAAGAAGCTGAAAGAAGAAGTTGTTACACAGCATTGCACAGTCAGATCAATAAATATATTATCCATTTTGATGCGAATATAAGTAGTAACGTACATTGATAGGGCCGCCGTGGTGTTGTTAGCGCAGTAAAGTTGATTGCCAGTGAATCTTGTTTGCGCTATCACAGAGCAAACCAAGAGCCAAGAGGTATAAACAGACAATAATTTTTTTAACGTTACCTCATCAAACTAACAATCGTGTGACCATTTCAAGTCAAAGAAATACACAGAGTCAACAATACACTCGATCTAAGGCTCCTCACTCTCATTTGCGTCCACTCATAATTCAAAGGATCCATTATTCAAGTCAACAAAAATATTGGAGCACATTACTGCAACTACATTCTCATCTTTTATTCCTCTGCTAAAACAATTATACATGTAAAAACTGGGTCAAAACAAGTAAAAAGACTTTAACACAAAGTAATTGATTGATGCTCATCATTACTCACTTTACATCTACTATACTACAACCGACACAGTATAATATATTATTACTACTGTTTGAGAAAACTTACCATTTCTACGTACATACACTCCTCCTTACTGCTACTCGTCATCTTCATCAGTTTGTCTCTTATCAACAGTTTGAATCAAAATCGTCATCATCAGAAGAGCAGCATCCTTATCATCATCATCAACTGCAAAAGTAGATGAATGAACAAAGAAGTATGTTTTAATCCCTTTCTCACACAAAACAGCTCTCCATTTCTTGAAACTCTGTCGATGTGACAAGAGGTGATTTTCATATTTTTCATCATCTTGTGTGCAACTCAGCGGATGTGATCTCTCTGATCAACGAGCTACTCAACAAGAATTGAATTAAGTGCACCTTTGACTCACAGTGATATTCAAGAAGGAAAACGAGAAACTACTTCGATTACTACTGTTGACAAGTTAATTGCATTGTAGAAAAGTGCATCCTCATCAATTACTAATTATTATTCTAAATCTACAACCAACTAGCTGAAGTAATCAGTCAAAGTCGAAATATCATTTTCACTCCATTTGTCTCCGCAACTCGTTGAAGAAAGTGAAGTAAATTTGACAAAAAATAATAATAATTCACAGAAGCACCATCATTCTGTGCCAATGCAACAACAAAGGAAGATTCACAAGTGTATTTGAAGCTTGCGGAAGTGGAGCTTAGAGAAATTCTCAACTAGACAGTGTGCCTTTCTCTTCCCTTATAATTCATTTCATATGCAGCAATCCAGTGTAGTCAGTTTCTCAAATCTGGGGAAAATTGAGTCCTTTCATCATCATTTCCCATCAGCTGCTGTTCCAGTGACAGCATCTGAATACCCCCTTCATCATCACCACCATCACGCTGTGGTGAAATCTGAGCATAGTCCGCCACCACAACATCTTCACTATCATCCCACAGTCAACATGGCGAAACGAGCGCTGAGCGATAGTGACTGCGACGATCTTTTCTCCGATACAAAGGAGAGGTAAGTGTATTTTTAAACGAGACTCTTACTTCATTGATATTATTGAACAAAATTAGATTTTCATCGTTACATCATAAAACACATACTTTTCTAAAACCTCTCGCGTTTGTACATTTCAGCAACAATGAATTTAGCAACCACAAATGTAATCTAGATAGATAGTAGGTAGAAAGAGCATTGTGGGAGAAAATTAAGTAGAAAACGTGAGAAAGCGTAAAATATATGCGTAACTCAATTCAATAATAAATGAGCATATATGGTATAAGGACGTCTATGGGGAAACATGAGCTTCCATTGTTTCTCAGAGAGAATGTACTAGCTGTTGTACACAAGAGAAAGTCAAATAGTCTCTGTTTATGTCAATAACAGCATGGTAGGGTATCAGTTCACGTTGTGGATTTAAATGTTTGAGCTGCTACTGGTTGTTCCATGCTAAATTATTCTCATTAATTGTAACTTGCAGAGTAACATGAGTAACATTGATTACAAAAGTTTCCTGTTCGCTGCATTTTACATGGGTTGCTTCCCGAGAAATGTAATCTCCTTTGAAACACAGTCACATTTTCCACTCCGTCTCTGTGGATTGTTATTAACAAATAACATTTTCACGGAATTCCTTTTAGCAAAAACCATGTGCCCAACCATTAGACAAGAGTTTGACTCCTGAGTCTACACGTTTTAAAATGTTTTTATACCTAAGCAGGAAATCACTTTTTAAAAGCCAAGTAGAAAATTTTGTATTTTATGAGTTTGCGCTCAACTTTTATTCAATGAACCAATTCACCTTTGATGTGACTCTTCTGGACAGTCATGAGCCAGTATTTTCTCATCAGTCATTAAAAGTATGTGACCAGACATATTGTTCCCATGAATTCATAATGCGCAACATTGGAACAACCACAGCCAAAGTAATCACAAATGATTTAGATGATGATCATATCGTGTGAAAGTTTTTCCTAATTCACTCGCCACTCATGTACATGAAAAAAGTCCTTTTGTCATATTTATCATATCAATTTATTCCCCTTTTTATTGTCCATACAGTTGCATGACACCACCGGGCTCTGACACGGGGGCCAACATAAGCAGAAAAAAGCGGCGTGGGATAATCGAGAAGAGGAGACGGGACAGGATCAACAATAGCCTGACAGAGCTTAGACGACTCGTCCCCACAGCATTTGAAAAGCAGGGTTCAGCAAAGCTTGAAAAGGCCGAGATTCTTCAAATGACTGTAGATCATCTCAAAATGCTCCATGCCAAAGGTAAGCTTTTCCTATATGACCATGATACTCTTTTCTGCTTGTTTTTCTATGTGAAATATTTTTGACATGTCGGATAAAAATTATGATTTGTATAAATTTAATGGATGCTTTCTACGCGCAAACAATCACCTGCTTAATAATTCCTCTTGCCTAAAGAGACAAGACGGCTTGATCACGATTTGCAATGATAATATGACAATGTAACGTTACAGAACTGTGGCTGATGATTTTGATATGATGGGAGTTGAAGTGATTACTCTTTTGAATTTGAGCTGAAACTTGAAATGCAGATCTCTTTTTATTATATGATCAATCTTGTTAATTTTTACTGCAAGCTCACTTAACCAGCTTTGATCATTTTTTAAATGCAAACACAGGCTTTTTATGAAAGAAAAGAAAAACAATTTATTTTATGATCCCATATATATTTATATTAATATCATATTTTTTTGCAAAAAAAACAGCAGTAATTTAATATTGCGTGCAGTGCCCCAGTAGTAGACACGTAATATATTCATGTTACCTATGTTTTTACTTGTTTTTGGTTACCTGTAATTGGGAAGAAGCTGAGAGAAATTTTAATAATAGTTAATCGATTATCATCATAATCACAACCATCGTCGTCGTCATCATATTTTGGGCTGAGAGATAGACATAGGGGCAAACTGGCTTATGAATGCTTATATATTTATATATTTCTCCTTAAACTTTAATATGTGCATAATGTGCAGTCGCCGTTTTCGACGTGATGAACAAGATATGTCAGAAATTGAAAGATGAGGAATATGTAGAAACACAATAATAACCATACTTGTTGCCATCATTAAATCAGAGAAGATTACAGGTTTTCATTAGGAATCCGGGCGAAAAGGCTGGAAAAGGTTGTGCTGAAGGAGTAGCTTTACAAGTAGTTCCTGTGGGAAATATTGTATTTCTTGCTGACGAGGAGAATTACTGTATTGGTTTCAACATTAGGGAAAGAAAGGATAAGGGACTCACCAAAGGTGAACTGAAGGTGGCAACAGGAGCCCACGTTTACATAGCAGTAGCATGTAGCCTCAAGAAAATTTAGGCATGCGATATATGAATCTCCATGTAAAGCATCTCTATGTATTTTAAACCCATTCCGGTGATCCTCAACTATAATAATTTTAATCTTCATCATCATTATTACTATCATCAGCGCGGTCATGAGTGATCTTCAGCCTGAGATCAGCCTCTAATCATCCCTAGTCCAAATCTCAATACATCATTCCACCCAAACTCAGCCAGACGTAGTTTTTATATCAGGTGCATTACTTTAATATACATATCCCATACATATGCATAAAGTAAGTGGACGATGAATATCAATCGGGATCGGGAAAGAAGGCACCTCTCTTCTCTCCCTCTGTAATAAAATTACTTTTGTCTTACGTAACGTTTATATATATGAAAAGTCTCATGGCATGTCCTTATTTGCGATCGTTTGTTAGTTCGTTCGTGAGTTATCCTGTGTTGCTCCTTCTGAAGCCCGTTCCTTCACACAGCAACCCTTTTCTAAACTAATTTCCCCTTTTTTGTAACTGCCTGCTCTATTGTATACACTGACTCATCATCATGGTCATCATCACCAGCATCGTCATGCTTTTTTATTCCTGTCAAAAGGGTTCCCCTATAAGAAAAGAATGAAACAGGATTTACAAAAAAAAATATATTATACATCTATTTCTACACTTGATCATAACCTTTGACCGTGGCCGACCAGAAAATTATTGTCTGGCGCCCACTGCCACGATCTTCAAGTAGGAAATAAAGGAGTCCCGACTCTTAATCATAAAAAGGGTTATGCTTATGACATGGATGTACATGAACATATATAGCTTATAAATTGTATAGTAAAGTGGCTTGTACTGAAGTTGATACAACACTTGAAAATCATAATGGGAGGCAAGGTAAAGACCAATTACCGATATAAATGTGTTTTTTATATCAGACACAACTTTGAATAGGATTCTTCTTCTGTTTTGAAAAGTATTCATAACAGTAATGAATAGATTCGAAATTATTGCCTCCTGCATGGCGTGGTCTTTGCTTGGAGAAGAATTCTGGCTGAATAATCAGTGTCGGTCCTACTTTTTCTCAGCTTAACTAACGTATCCATTCACCCGTGGTCAACCTATTTTTATCATCACCACTTCTCAAAAGGGGCCTTTGTCGTCTTGAGATGAGAGTAATTATGTGGAAAAAGTAGTTAGTCTCTTTTTTTCTGGAACACACGGCAATAGTAAACACAAACAAGGGTAAAAAGCCAACACATTAGCAAAGCACCATATAACAGAGATAATTGTCTGCTCGTATTTTATAAGACATTTTGTGTATTTTCTTTATGTGATTCGGAATATGCCCTATTTCAAATCATTTCTAATTTTTTACTCTCGCTCACTGCACGGCAAGGAGTACAGCTTTGTATGTATGAAAGGCTGTAAAAGTGATGGAAATGGAAAAAAGAAAGAGAAAAATCTCATCATATTTTTTTCCTCTGCTTTTAACAGAAAAAATGAAAGATTTTTGACTGCGGGTGGAAATCCTTATATTACAAGCATTATTATAGTTCCAAAGTACATTGCCGGCTTTTGAGGTCTTTTGACGTTACCGTAAACTGGATGATGATGATGCAGTGACTTAGAGAAGAATCATGTTTTCCGAGTCTCATACTGTTTTTCCCATCATTTAGCCAAAGTTTACTTATTTTCCAAAAAGTTCGTTAGTTTTTTCCTTAACATACTTCTTAAGTAACACTTACTTAGTATGTACATCACATACAAATAGTGATCATCTCCAAGAAATATAACTCTCATTTCTTGCTCTCTCTCTTTCTCAGATAGATTATGTGCTTAAAGAGAAAAAATCACCATTATTTTACACTATTTGTAAAAGTATATCATGCAAAACTGGTGAGAGCAATATCGTTCTCACTCACTCTCCGAACCAGTAAAAAGAGCGGTGTGGTATTTGGTTGGATGGTTTATGCTATTTACTTAACGTTTCTTTTCTTTTCTTGGACCTTCCGTGATAATGATGACGAAGAAGTTTACACACACACTCCTCACTGTGAAGTTATATAAACATATATTTAGCTATTCATATAAAAACGCTACTAATTCAGCTCACATATGGAGAGACATTACTCATTTATGCACCATGGTGTGACCATGCATCTTTCTCAAAAAGAGTCCCAAGAAGTAAATAAAATCCGATCCGCTCTTGTACTCTTTCTTGTAACAAGTAAATATAGTACACATGTAGCAATGAGCCTTGTGTGTTTACACAATAATACCACAACCAGTCTTTTCTCTCAAGTTACATCTTTTACATGGCCACATTTAAACAGGCCACGTCGGTCCCACACTCTGCTCATATTCTCCTTGGTTGCTCACTTGTTCTTTTCTTTTAGAGAGAAAAAAAGTTCTCTGCTGGTCAGTCAGTTTAAATAATAATAATATTATTATTTTTTAAAGAAGAAAAGACGCTTTTCAATAGGAGTCTTGAAGCGCATACATGCATTAGCAATAAAATCAAGGTTTATGTGCGTCCATTATTATTACTGATAGATAAATCATCTCTCCTTACAAAAAAACGTTGGATGCTATGCTGATATGCTATATGTGTTTTGTGCATGAACTGTGCTTTATGTGGCTTGGCTTTTGAAATGTGGCTGCCAAACATAATGTTAGAAACTTGAAGTTTTATGCAGGTTGTATAAAGTTGTACGTTTGCATTTGCACTTTACGCTTGTTTGAAAAAAGAATCATAATTGTGAATTGATTTGTACGGATGATCGGTTTTGTTGGTTTGGAACTTGTCTCTGAGAAGCTTGAGCAAAAAATACAGAGCTGTGAACTACACTTGCTTGCATTAGTTTTCTTGATGAAATGACGCGATTTTTCCTCCTTTATCATTCCCAGCACCCGTTTGGTGAGATAACTTGAGGTATTTTTGAGAAAGCCAAAATGATTTTTGTAACAACTGCGATTACATAATCTGCTATAGGTATTATACAAAGTATTTTTCTATTGAACCATAACTGGTACCGGATTCATATATTATGTATACGAGCTTCGAAGGTAAATAGTCAAAAGATTAAGCAGAAGCTGGTTTTAACAATGTAGATAAATCGCATAAGTTTAAATGGTTTTAATGGTGAATTGGCAGCTTCGGAATTGCTTCTGCCTACCACCTCACACACCATCTAATCCATACCGTATGGATGGAAGCTAATATGTTGTTGATGGTAATGATGAGAGATGATCTTGTCTTGGTCGATGGTGCTAAATCATCCCGTTGTCCGTCAAGACATGTGAGAGGTGTGATGTGTGTGTGTGAGCAAGAAAAAACTTAACAGACGTTTGGTGTTGGGCTGGCACTGTGCAAACGTGTGTTTTTTTCTTCCTTTTGTGGTTTGGTTTGCTAGGGCTTTGGGATTTCTCGAGTTTAACCTTTTGATCGGTTGGTCGTTTACATAGTTGTGGTCTAGTGAAGACCCTGAGAAAAGCTGATGTATGAAATCAATAGTAGCAAATAAAAAGATTCGCTTGTGCAATAACGATTTGAATTTCAGAGTTTGTAATCAAAATCGTTACAAAACAGTTATTGCTCATGAAAATGCAATAACCAGATATGACCCAGTTTTTCCTCGGATGAATTGCTGGATTACTCAAAGTCAAGCCAAACCATGAAAGCTTGATTAAAATGCTTTATTAATAGCTTATAGTGAATTTCAAATATCGAAAACAACCGACTCTGAGGGACGTATTCCTCTTTAGAATATTTTCGTTGCATTGTATTTTTGATAACGTCGGAGAATATACGCAATAGAATATCCACCAATTTTTGTTCATTTCATTGTGTTTTCCATGAATCTTTATCTACTCTAGAAACTGGCACAGAGTCGTAAAACAGAAGAAAATGAAGTGGAAAGAGACATAATGCACTTTTATGTAATAGTAGAAAAAAATACAAAAGAATTTTCTTCATCCCATTTTCCTGCATTCTCAATCAAAACTCAGTTTATTTCCTATGCATTCCAGCTATTATTTTTATTTGGTTATCAACAACATTCTGATAATCCAAAAACCAATATATATTCCTTTTAGTTCTCTCTCGCCCAGTCAGGAAAAGATTTCCAGTTCAGCCAGTTTCCTCACGTTTCATTTGTTTCTCTCACTTCTTCCTAATTTTTTCTCAAGCAAATCTCTACTAACTGAACAAGTGGGCTGGACAAGCTCAGTAAATATCTTTTTTCCCTCGAATCTACCTACTACACACTTAACATGTGCTATGATCCTTAGAAAGTATGCGAGTTAAGAATTTTCCTACTTATTCAGAAGCCGAAAAACAACATGCAAACAACATTTACTACATGAGATGCATGAATGTACAAAACAAGCTTTTAATATTGCACCTGAAAAGGTATAAAGTGAGTGTGAGCATGAAAAAAGCAAGTTTCTTGATTTTTTAGATTGGTAAAAAATGAGACTTGACCAGTTAGTTTGGGATTTTCTTGAGCTGCAACAAGTACTCACGTTTGATCCCACGATACAAGTCGATCAAAATCTCTCTGAACGACCAACACCTTCAAAAGAAAAACACCGTATGCTTGCATTATTTCATGATCATCTTTTATTTTATATGAATATACATAAGTTGGCCATTAAGTGAGTTAAAAACACGAAGAAAATTTTCCAGTTTTAAAATGAAATCAAGATAGATCCACACAACTAGTATGGCAGAAGAAAAAACACTTTTCAGCCAAAAACCAATATATTATTTCTCGAGATAATGGGGTATCTACCCCCAAAAAATATGTGTGTAATGGATACACACATATTCGGGAGCATAAGAGCAAAAAAGTCATGGGAAAAGGAGGGATGATCGCATAATGTTCATAAATTAAAAAGCCACTGACTGGTAGTGCATGAGAAGCATTCGTGAAAAGCATGATATTAGTGAACCGAATTACCTACTTGTTGTTTCCTATTTAATATTCCTGCTTATTACCGACGAGGAAGCATGTAACCACTTCCATTCCCCGTTTTTTTGTGTGCGTACTCTAAGCTTCCTGAAAACCACGAGCTTCCAGATAAGAAGCTAAAGCAAGCCACCTACTCTTTCTATATTGGTCCTTCCTCCTCTGCATTTTTTATATCGATACACTTTCATTAATGTAGTCTGTAGCTGGTACTTTATTCATTTTGTTGACTCGCGCGACCGACCGGAATCAATGCAGTTAATAACCCTGTTGGCTCCATTTATAGTATCTTGAATCGTTATTACCACCACCACCGCCACATAATCAACATGGAATTCATATGTGTAACAACTTTCTTCTTGGGAGCGTTGCTGCATCGTCCTTTGATTTTGATCGAAATATCTTTATAAAAATTATAATATTCATATGTCTGTACAAATTTCCTTATAACCCTTATGAACTTTAGATTAGATCGGCACAGGTAGTTGTTGTAATGTGATGAGGCTAACTGTGAGAAACATTTTTGGGCGAATGTAGAGAAAACAAGGTTGCTTTTGCCTATTCCCCCATCATGATGATTTGATTACACACGACGAGAAAAGTAGCCAGAACCAGACGACATGATGAAAACGTCTGCAGTCTCTGTCTTATGAATGCATGAATAATATGCTTCATGATATTAAGGACGTCTTGTATAATATTAATCATGACGGATATGTAACGAAACGAAAGGGATAGTGTGGCTTTTAAAGGAGAAGTAGCTAGCGCATTGCATATTATGTACATTTCCAGTTTCTTGGTATACAGTAGGCTCTTTTGCTACCTACATGCGTGTAAAAAATTGAAGCAGTTATTCCTAGTAGCCTTTCCCCTTTGAGAGATTAAGCAGTGCCCAAGAAAGCTCATATCGTCATACTTATCATCGTTGGATATGATATGATAATTGTGGGTTTGGCCTCAGTTCATCCCAAAAAGATATTCGATTTGTTGAGAGAAAAAAGTTATGCAGAACAGGGGTAGAGGTAGAGAGAGATGGGCAGGTTAATTTGACCAATTTGATTTTCGTGAAGAAGAATAAGAAGGTATAAAAAATCGAAGAATTCATATAATACTACGACTTGCTCATCGTCGTATCCAACTTTTCCTCTACTTGGTGAATCAAGGAAAACTCGTGTCTGATATTATTGTGAGCAAGTGAGCCAGATTCATATGAGCATGCAGCAGCATTCCTCCTGCATTCATGAAAAAGTAGGCAGAAAAAGTAGCAATATTGGAGAGACCAAGTAATCATCTTTTAGGAATACCTGAAATGAAAAAAAAGAGTATGCATATGAGTGCGAGTCTGGATTTAATATGGTACAAAAAAGTAAAACAAAGGTTGCATATCAGAAGCAGCATGGCATGGCATGTAGTATCCCAAGACAAAAAAGTCAAATTAAATGGGTTGAACCTGTAAAGTTGAATGCTGAAAATTCGGTGGTGGTTACTTGCTCCCTGAGCATACCCGTACGATTGCTGCCGCTGACTACCTACTAGTTTTCTTTGATGATCATCGAACGAAACTTATGAATCATAGGAATCTTAATGTGAATCTGACTGACAACTTTTAGAGCGTGGGACACAAAAAAGAAGAAGTGGTGTGTGCACATCATCCATATATCTGCACTGGTGAAGCATGTAAACATTATTCCATCTCATCTTTATACCTTGTAATAATATTCATGTAATAAAAAGATGAAGGATTATTGCATAAAGCCTAGAATTTTCAAGGTAATTATCCTTAAAAGATGGGATAATAACGCGTTGTTTCGATACTTTTTTATTCTTTTCCATCTCGTCATAAGAATTTTTTTTGTGGGAGCTCATATAATGAAATGAGTAGATGGATGGTGGCTAGTTTTCCCCTGTATAAAAAGTTTTCAAGTCTCCTCGACCACTATCACCTTATTGCTATGTCGTCTGCGAGGAAGGGATGGAGGTGAAATAAATAAGGAGATGATGCTGCACATTAAATGGGAGAAACGTGAATCTCTTTTTGGTCAAATGGTAGTATTTGACAAGGCACGGACTCAATAACCATACATTTTAGACGGGAAGTGGATTGGATACAAATTTTGATTCAAGTCATTCATTCATCCATTCAGATTTGTTGGGGGTTTACATAATTCCATGCTGATTAGAAAGAGAAGGATGGAGGAGAAAGTGGGAAAATAAATTGGATACTTTGGATGAATGGTCAAAGCGTTAATTACGCCGATCGAAAATTGTGCAATTCCACCATAATAAGTAGGGATATCTCGCTTTTGACTGTTTTATTTTGGAGAATTAGAATTTCAGAAATTGATTGCCTGGCTTTCTACTCAAAAAACGAGACCAGGTCTGCATCCATAATGACACTAAGCAATAATTATAACTGTTCGCACAGTTTCATTTTCCGTCAATAGAACACAAACGCTGGAGGGCCTTGTATTGTGTAAAACAGCTTGTGACACGTGATTTTATCTCACGCGACTTCAGCATTGTCGACGACTTCATTTAATTTCATCAATGTTTCACTCAGCTCCGGGGAAATAACCTACTTGTTCCACGTCATATAAATTATAGATGTACGTCTGACAAACGAAACACTCGATCTAACAATCAACCTCAAGCCTTGACTGTGGAAGCTTAACATGTATGAATGCACGTAAACAAGGACATTTATGTCAGATCAGTTTCTATCATTGCTGATGACACACAAAATGATGACATTCATTGCTTCGATCACGTGTCAGAAGAACCATTTGAATTTACAAAACACATATTTATTCCACATTTTTCTTTAGAAATGACAGACTTCAAAGGAATCTGTAAAATGTATATACTACATTCAAATTCCACTTGTCGCATCCAACTTCTGCCTTGGTTTGTGGATTTTACCTACATAATTATAATTGCATTATATTATTCTTACGAAATTTATTTTTTTATGCTTGTCCAAGTAGAGATATTCATGCTTTGAAAGCAGTTCTTCCGGCGGAGGATGTCTCGTGACAGCCTTCGTACTTTATTTAGCCTTGCATACTCTCCAAATTGAAAGCAAACATTTTTTGCAAAAGTTTGTTTGCCTAAAGAACACACAGATGCATATAAAAGAATTGGGGCATTGTGAGACTCCAACTTTTGCGTTAAAGAATACATATAGGATGATTTTAAAGTCATTTTGCACGCAATATACCACGGGCTGTTCCACGTTAGCATCCAACATGTGCTCATATTTCAAGCCACAAGTGTTTACGGAGAGTAATTAGAAATACCCGGCTTTTTAAACTGCTTCTTCGCATGTGTCCCCGTTATCTCTGTGTTTGCTTTGGAATGACAATGAAAGTAATTGGAAATGCATGTGGTGGTTTCAATGTCACAATCCGGAGCTAACCTTTATGACGCCAGCAGAAGTTGCGTAATGCTATAATTTGTTGCAGTTTTTCAAAAACTAAAATAATTTTTACACTTGTCATTATTTTACATAATTCACTCCAATTATTATTGTATATTCACAGGTTTGGATGCCCTTGCATACGACCCTCATAAATTTGCAATGGACTACCATTCAATAGGATTCCGTGAATGTGCAGCCGAAGTTGCCCGCTACCTGGTCACCGTCGAAGGAATGGATATTCAAGACCCTTTGAGACTCCGGCTCATGTCCCACCTGCAGTGCTTTGCGGCTCAACGGGAGCTGGCTAACAAACAAGCTTCAGCATCCTCATGGGGTCTCAATCCACTCACTCCAAATCACTCATATCCTATTCCGTCCCATCATCATCTCACTAACTCTACCAATACGGGTAAGTAAAGTGAACTTTACTCCACTCTACTCAATTTCTTCCTCTTCTCTACTCATTCCCCCTTTCCGTCTTCCACCACTTTATTACCACCACAAAAAGTCATAAAATCGGTGTTGCTTTACTTGTTTGCTGGCTACTCGAGATCCAGTCTTTCATTGCCCCCAACTGTTACTCTTGTGTAATCTGTAGAGAGAGTGAAATGTAATCCGAGGAAAGCCAACCTGCTAGACTGTAATAGTGTACTAATATATACTGCATCACATTACACCATCCTACATAATATCATGATCTGTCCTCATGATCAACAGTACACAGCCGGTTTACTAACTGTGGAAAATTACATACACATTTACATACATAGCAGTGATTAAATTCCACTGTTCCGTGATAGATCATCCATGTTGTGATCATTATAGCAATTTGTTATGGTGAGACTAATTAAAGACATTTTTCTTGCTCAAATCTCACATTGAGGTATAAATAGCTGTCGTAATATACGCTAGATCACTCCATCGAATTATTATTTATTAATTTCTGTTACACCGTTATTATGTCATTTAATTTTTATTCACACGCAAACCTGAAGACCTTCTTCAGATATGAGTCACACACGAATTAGTTTTCAGAAATAGGTATTATTTACTTACGTTGGTATTTTAATGTGATTTATTAACCTTGACAAACCGTAGTGATCCACTTTCTCCTTACCAGCTATTCATTTTCCTCAAGTTCAGGGCTCAGGGATTCATTATCATCATCCTTGACATCATTCCCCAGTTGTTGATTTTTCACTAGGTAGTATAACATACCAGCTTTTTCTGGACTAATTAAGGTAAGGACCCCGCAATAGCGTTAGATAAACTTTGCGCAAGCTGGTCTATATATAAATATGATGATATGTTGTTGACATGAAATCACATTACATTTATCTTGTAATGCAATCTCATTCCGACTCTGCATCTATCTATAATCACATTATCATCAGCCTCTTCATTAGAAGGGAACTCATTAACAGAGGGATGTAATGGAAGAGGGTTTCAAGTGACGGGAACCGTTTGAATATTTATTTGTTTGTGATCACAATCTCATAACAAACAAACGGTTTTATCAAATGTACCAGAATTTTTTGTTTTTTCTTCTACCTACAGCAATTTTATGTACCCACGTGTTATGAAATAAACAACAAGTGTTTCTCAAGGTTAAACAACGGACAAAAGGAAAGTCCTCTGTTTTTTTCCATAGTAGTTTTTTGCGTATCTGTAACTTCCTGATTTTATCCATTTTTAAAAAGAACAGGAAAGCAGGAAGTGACTTTAGTAAGCTTTGAACAAAAATTAAAAAAGAATGCGCCATGACTTGATTGTATTTCTTATTGCATAACGGGAACAAAAAGACCCCTTAGCTTTGTTTGATCTTTTGATAGAAACAGTACATAAACGAAAAACTTATAAGTCTAGTATCACACAATTTGTTTGGCTCACGCTGTGAGTGTAAGAATGATCTTTGATCTGGGCTATCTAAATCAAGTGCCCGTTTGCATTTTGTGCCTTCCAGCCATTCTACCTTTGTAAATTCCCTGTGTAAGCTGTTGTTTAAAAACATTGCGTGTGATTCAAACAGTGACATACATATCTCCAGTGTTATCACTTGATATAATTGGTATAAAGGACCGCATTATTTTATTGAATTTAAAAGTTACGCTTATTTGCCACCAGAGAAAAATTTTTACTTGTTGTAAAACGACGTCATTATAGAAATAAAAATATCTCAAATTTATTATTACCATGCTGTAGGTACCTTTAAGTTAATATGTTCTACGGATATCTAAAGGTCATTTTGTAGTAGTTACAAACTCTGCAATTATACACCGATTATATCATTACTTTTAATTTTTACCTGTAATCAACTGGTAGAAAGGTTCATCCCCTCTCCCAACACTAAATTCTACTTTTGCCGTAAAAATCATTGAAAGCAATTAACAGTCAGTCGAAGCCCGTATAATTATGACATTGCCATTTTTTTCAACTCTACCATTTTCCAATAATCTCACAGCTCCTAATGATCATCCCTTCCATCCCTTTCTATCTTTACCTAGGAATTGATCCCTATTAACCTGTTATAATTTCACGCTTCATATCAAGTCAATATTATTAAGTTCACGTTTGCTATCTCATCAACGCCAACTGATGTGATGTGATGCGATCATCATGCTGAAACAAAGATTGAGTCTAGTCTAGAGTCTTGATCATATCAGTTTGCTGATGATGATGACTGACGGTTGGACATACGAGTGAGCGTACGCTTGTCTTATGAAAAACCGTGTTGTTAACTAAAGTTGGGTAGAAAAGCATAGCAAACAGAGGACAAACGTGATAGCAGCACCACACACAAGTAAACCCTTTTCCTTCATTTTCGGTTGAAAGGCTGATTGATGGAAATATGGCAAAAGGTTCTTTATTAGCTCGTTATACCTAATCCAGCTCGATGCAATAAAGGTATACAAAACGTAGAACTGGTGATGGTATAATGTATCACGCAGTATGCAGTGCATTTTCATTTCAATCGGCAAAAGATCAAGATCCTTATTTTGTGTGAAAGCTACAAGGCAAGTCTTGCAGCTCACTGAGCTGCTAATATTCCAATCTCCCTTCTCGGTGAGACATGAACAGATGAAGGTGCGCAGTTTGTGGTAAATAGCTCAGCTTGAAATGTGCCTAATCTTCAAACCTGAACCTAGTGTCAGTAATGCACTTGTATGTATATATGCACACTTTCTTATATAAGATCATCTTTGTTTCTTCTCTCTCCTTCTTCATTCCTTTCCCACATCCCAAACCACAAAATGTGAATTGCATTGAATATCATCAATGGTAATTGATAATTTTTAATTATTTGTCTTTGCAGGAGGCCTCCCCGTTGCCCCTCCTCTACAACCCGGTCAGCACCCTTCCCTAATGGAAGCTGCTTCTCCCACCAACACAAATCATGGGAACTACTTGAGCTCATCCTCAAATCACACGAGTCCCACAATGCCCACAGATCAGCTCGGCAACAATAATTCCAATCAACTTTCCGCCGCGTCTCATCCGGGTGGTCATCATCATACTATGGGAGCTGCTACAGGGGCAGCAAATGCTCACCAGAGAAGTCCCTTGTATCACCACCAAACAAGTCATCACCTTCAATCCCGGGACTACCCTGCCCAACATCCTACCAGCAATGCTGCTAATCCCATGACCTCCAGTCCATATGGGATGACTCAAGCCAACTCGGCTTATCAAGTGCAGAGTGGGAAGCCATACCGGCCATGGGGAGCTGAGTTGGCCTATTAAATAGTATACATACACTCAAAATGAAAGTTCAACGAAAAATGAAATTGCAAGCGAAAAATGCAAAAATGACTATATACAGCTTATTATCGATACGATACAGATATATTTTACATGATAGCTTTAAGGTTTTTTGTGCATGTAACTTACGTATAGATAGTTTAGTATATTTAGCATGAAATGAAACGTGTTATGTAGGAGGAAAGCTCATTCCAATTTTAGAACAGTTTTAATTAGTTTTCTTTAGCCATTGAGTCGAGTAGTGGAAACTTTAGGTAAACACCAGATTGCATCAGAGATACTCCCATAGCGCCTATATATAAGTATTAACATAGATATAGATAGCTACTGCATCACTCGCTTCAACTTCACAATGAAAGCCCTAGTAAGTGGAAATTTCTCCGAAGATAGTAAGTAGTGCGAGACCCGAGTAATTGTTGTAAATCAATACATGAGCATGAGGTGTGCATTACTATTCCTGAATGAGCAATAAGTGCCTTCACACGCGTGCTCATGTGTTTGTTTGCAAACAACAGAAGCCTTGGTAAATATAATGCCAGTGCGCATTCCTTTTCATTCAGAAGAAAAACTAGCCAAATAAGCCCACTACCTGACTCGTGCATGTAATTCGCCTTGGGAAGTTTGAAAGAAACTCAGAATTAGCAATGGGAGCGGTTCTTAAAAACAATCCCGTAAACACCCGGTTTGTTTGTGTATGTGTATCACCAAAGTTTTTTAAAGCATTAATCAGGCGTCTCTTTCTTTAGAATTTATATTTAGAAGTTTGATATCTTCTTTTGCTGGAACGAAGTGAAATTAAGTGGGATTTCGGGTTGATACCAGGAAGTAAATATTATTTTGATTCATGAGATCAGTTCGGTGTATCGCATGGTTGTGTTGTGTCGGCGTCATCGGCACTATCATCATCATCATCATCGTTTCTTCAACAAGAGCTTGCCTCATAATATGTCTTGCCTATGAGCTTCCCCAATAAATAATGTGGAAAGAGGAGGAATATCACAAAAGGAGAAAGACTGACAAGGGAAACGCACCAGTTTCCAAATCTCAGCTTTTAATATATTGCACATGAAACATTTCGTCTTAGGCCCTTAATTACTTTTCCCCTCAATGGAAAACCAGACGCCTAACAAAGCCTTGCCATATTATGCTTTTTCAGGAAGCGATTTCCATAGAGCTCTACTCGCTTGTTGTTTTTTGATGGATAGACTAGCGGAACAAAGTAAAGCATCTAGCTTACAATCAGAGTCCTTTTCCTCATCCACTAAAACAAAGATTTCTTCCTCCTTTTCACCACAAATCAGTTGGTTTTGAAGTGCTTTCTCTTTGCAACCATATAGCTATATCAACATCAACAAACCACCAACTACTAACACAACTTCGAGACAATTATGACGACAATGATGATGATGATGATGCCGACACGAGTGCAAAAACTTTCTCAAAGACAAATTAGGTATTAAACTATGGTCTGCTGGAGTCCCAATATTAATTTCAGTTCCCTTAGTAGGTCGCCAGGTTAATGAACTATCTCACGCACTCCATTCCGTTACTGTTGCAATCACTCTTTAAACTAAAAATACTTTTGTTCTTTTCCATCCCTGAATTGCGACGAGCGAACATACCAATCTAGTTTGTTACAGGAAGTAAATAAGAACGAAAAAGTTTTTTTTTGTAAACTCCCCATTCCATCACTGGAGCTTGACAACAAATGATCTTTTTTCGTCTTCCAAAAACTTTGCGTGAATGAAAAAGTTAGTGCTTCAAAGAAGCCGAGGTTTGGTACAACAAATGATGTAGTAGGTAATTCAGGTAGTAGTAGACAAAGCATACTTGAACACGAGATTCGTTTAAAACAGCTCACCAGGTCAGGGCAGTCGCTTATCTGACCTGAATGTTTGTATCTTATTCTGGAGAAAATGAGAGAAAATCTGGAGGTGCAGAACTCGCAATTAAATTGTTTCCAATTGAGGAAGTGAAGTTGATCGAGTGTGTGTGTGTGCATGTGTATCATAATGGAAACTAGGTTAAGACTACTAAGGTTTCCTGTTCTAGTCAGTTTAATAATGCACGCAAGAACCATGCTTATAGTTTGCGAAAGGATTCATTCGGTGTAAAAAGAAATTAATGATATTGTACATGTATATATCCTGGTTTTGTATTTTCTTACATGATGATAATATTATGATGATACAATAATGACTATAGTATTGTTGTTTATGTTTGTGATGATGATATATAAAAAATGACGTGCTAGGCATGATTACTCAAAGTTCCGAATTGGATGTTGTCAGCCTTCTCTCTCCCACGTAAAGTAATCCATTATGGAAAACTATTGCTCACAGTTCAGTCTTCTCAACTTCAAAACAATTCAATGCATGAACAAACGGTATTATGATATGATGAGCGCCTATCAAGCTGCCGACAGCTGGTGTCGGAAGTTTTTATTGGAAAGTGTACTACTTCCGTAAGCGATGCAATAATAATTTTTTTGTCTGGTTAAGAGAGATTAATTTAGGTCAGGAAATATTTTTATTTATTCCAAATGTACAGTACGTAAAAATATATATATTCTTCAGTGTAAGAGTTCAATTTTTCTACGTAGACAATAAGATCTCAAAGTTTTCATGATGAACAAAAGATGGAAAAAACCAAAATGATAAAATAAAAATTTGTTCATTACAAAAAATACATGCGATGTGTTGTGATTCAAAGTTTATTACCCTCATACTTCTCCAGCTTTTGTTTACGAATCTAAATCATAGCCTGGGAACATGCCTGCATCCAAAACAAAAAGACATTTGTGTCATAAAAAAGGAACCTAAAACTTGCATTTGATTCCGTGTTATGATATGATCATATCATGCTGAACTAAAAACTAATTAAAACTTCAATGCACACTACAACTGGAGGCTAACATGTGGGACCTGACCTGAGCTGTAAATGAAAAACAAAAACAGACAAATGCGTACTTGCAGTTGCTGTTGAAGGCGTAGTTATATCATAACAAAATTGATGAACTCAAGATTCCCTGATTCTTCCAATGCAAAGGCACAGGAAATGTCTTAAAGTTTGACTACTTATGATCTATTATTAGTTTCGATTCTGGATCTACAAAGTATAATTTGTTATTCAAGAGGGAAGCTCATATTTGCAATGGGATTACGATTGTGACAACATTTTCTGTCCCACGCACGTAAATAGACATAATATGGACCCAAATTCACAGAAGTTGCAAAAATATTGGAAATGAACCATAATTAACTGACTTTCACCCACTCCTTCTAATTTTTCATAGCAGTTTGCTAATCAACATCAAAACTGTACGAAAGCAGAGACAAAAATCAGTTCCATGAAATAATCGTGTTGCAGCTTCATTGAATAGAAATAGACAAACTATCATTTCTTCATTGTGAAATGATCATAATATTTTGTAGCAGCTACTATAACCAGTGATGATGAAGTATAAATCATAATGATTATTGGCTAATGCAAGGAAATTGGTCTAGCGATTATGGAAGCAACTAATTATTCTAGATACGATGTAATGACAGCGTCCGCGAAAGGAAATTAAAGTGCCATTTATACCCATTAATCAAATCATATTCTCAGAGTCGTCCGCTCAGACAAATAATTTCTAGGCAAACTACAAAAACAAGGGATGAAAATGAAATGCGCACGAGGCATTCTTTTAATTCTTAATCCAAATCCATTTGGTCATATCATATTTCCTGAGTGTACTTTGAAGACTTGGCGAAACGTTTTTCAGTAGAAAATAAAAATAACACTTTTTAGAGCCAACACAGGAGAGATAAGTAATTTCCATGAGGAGAGCGTGTGTTCAGGCTATTATTACAAAGCAAGATTAGATTAGATTTCCCATGCAAAATGCATAAAAACAGATATACCCCGTCAAGTCAAAATCTCTCTCTTTTTGAGAGCTTCTAAAATCGTATTTTCCTTTGTCCGAAAAATGATTTTCCTTCGAGTCGAATTATCAGACAGGAGAGCGAGGATGTTGTTCAATCAAATGTATGCAGCAAACGCGTGTCAGTCGCGTGGGAACCTTCCTCCAACTACCTTTCCCACACAATATGCAAGACACAGCAATGACTTGGGTTTTTGCTTGCTCCCGTTTTATACAAACCTCCCTTGGACCATGCACACACACTTACACACGCACAAACACATCAACATCATCAGTAAAACTAAAAAGGGGGCTATATACAACATGTAGAAATGTAGAAATGACACATTATATCCTTATCCCTTGGAGCAGTTCCAGCAGCCGGACCCTTTCTGCTCTTTACTTGCTGGTTGTAATGTTTGCTTGGCTTGGCTAGAAGCAGGAGGGGACAATTAGAGCTCACACTACTTGCTCCCTTTCCACTTGTTCATATAAAATAGTATACATTTTGATATAATGTCCAGATTTAATACATACATATTCATGCTTTTATAGAATTACGTGTCAATCGTTCTCTTACACATTTTTTTCGTCTGCTTAAACCATTAATGTACTGTGTTATTTTATTACGCATTTGGGTTTTATCGCTATCTCTCTCCAGGAAAAGTCCCACACTTTTTCCAGTCTCATAAACACACACATTGTAGGCGTTTGTATATCCCATTGATCTTGCCACAATGATAATTCCCACCGTATTATTATTATTACTATCACTGTGATCTGGAGTAAGAACCTTATTTGTACCGATCGTAAGTTTCCACTTAGAAGTTATTCAATGAGGGATTTATTAGAGAATGAAAAATATGATGGATATAATAATGCTTTATATTTCTTGCTAAATCAGAAAATAAGATTTTCTCATAGCCAGCCGACAATCAAAATAAAGTGACCTACCACCCCTTCTGTTTTATATTTGCAGGTTTCATTTCATTTTTGCTGGTGTATGCCAGTATTGCCAGTCCTCTCCAAGCAATTAAATGGAATGATTTCTTTCCCCCTTTGTTGATCTTTTATACAATTGTGATTGAAGTGATAGGCGACGTATTGTCTAGCAGTCAGACTGATTTTGAGATTTGGGGCATTAAGCAAATTTTCTAAATGCATTAATTTAGGCACATGTGTAATCAAGATGCAGAATTTAATTATGGGGAAAACTAGTTAATTATGGTAAAAAAATTGAATCGAATAAATTAAGTTTGTTATTCTTGAGAAGTACTTTTCTCTGAGAAACAATTGCAAGCTGTTCTCATATGGTCTATATTTGCAAGGAGGTATATCCCTCTGTAAAACTTTTTTAAATCTCAAACTTAAACGATTTCGCAAAAACAAACAAAGACGTATTGGGCAGAAGGGTAATTGGTACACGTGCATGTAGGTAGACACGTCATCAAAACTTTTGCACAGGTTCTTTCTTAACTCAGCCGTAGCTCAAGGATGTTGTTGTAAACAGAACCGGGAGTGAGGTTTGGTTTTCTTCCAAAAGATAACAACTAACGATAAGCATCAAGGCTAAAATTTTACGTACGCAAGGAAGTTTATTTTTACTTTAGATTAGTTTTCACACAGTGAAATTTTATGAAAGGTTTCCACGGTAAAAGAAAGAAAGGTATTTGAGTTTAAATTAAAAATAGCAAAGTTAGCATTCCTCATACATTATGCATATTCAGTTTTAATATCCTTAAAATAAATTGAATATAAACTGAGCATAACGCGTTCAAAGGTCACCTTTATGTAAATATCTATGTAAGACTTAAACCGGAACGTTTCGAAACAGATTCATAACCTTCATTTCAGAGAACACATTTTTTACATGAAACTCTAATATGTTTGCATAATCGTTAGAGAAGATACAGTAACGACTATTTGCTAATGTTATTGAACTTTTTGCTAATGTCCGTGAAAGTCTTCCGTACCAGCAGCATGGTAAACTGATATGTAGCTTTACTTTGGGGTGACTTGAGACGCCTGATATCTCCATATAATCCTCCTAATGGAAGATGTTGGCATACTGCAAAAAGAGATGAGATTAGAATGATTGAGTAGATCAATTTAGTCTGGTTTAAATCTCAGTTTAAGCTGGTCTTTACATGCAAATTTATTCCAAGCTGTGCATTATCTGATAGTTAACCTTTGGCGTTTCCCAAGCTTTCACTTGTACACGTAGTATTGCACAATGCACAATCAACCAAATGTACATGGAAAAACTGGCAATAAAGCATCGTTCTTAGTGGAGGATTAAACAGACTACCGAGTAGATTATACATCAGCTGGGTAAAGTACAAAATAGCAGGTAGAAGAAAATCGGTAATATATATACGTTACGTACTTCTCCGAATGTATGGACGGAAATCTGTTTTTGTCAGTTAAGGTCAAGAGTAATAGCTTTGAAATATTCTACCCACTTGTTATCCTAGATTGTGGACATAGTATTCTTGTATGGTATAAAAAATCAGGTCCTGCTCGAAGAAAATGTGCGTAATGAAAGCAACTGTAGATAGAACTGAAACATCTCGTTTACAAATTGCCTAGTTAGTCTGCCGATAATGTATTAGTTCAGTTGTTAAAAATTATACTATTGTTTTAGATAGATTAGCTTTCAAGAAATGATTCAAGTAGGCAAGAGAATTATGAAAAGTACGACTACTAGCATGCCATTTAGTTGACCAATGCTTCTGTTTCGTTAATACAATTTGTATGTGGTTATTACATAAAACGCGAATCCCTTTGGTTATCGTATCGCATATTGATTCCATTGATTTTCTCCTCGTAAACTACGAGTACAATCTATTTGATGACAAACTCTGAAAACCAAATACCGATTTGTGATGTGACAATGAATGTTTTTATGCAAATAAATGGCAGTTGTAACGTTCAATCCACAATGATTCCCTATTAATGACATAGTACGCACATCTGCATACATTACCATTAAGAAAACATAAAATCAAAATAAAACTCCATTATCAAGCCCATAACCCAATAAGAGCACATGTTCCAAAAGCTATAAGAATGAATACGGGATTAGGACAAAGTAATGTATCAGAAATGGACACTTGACCAATCAGTTTTAATTGTTACAATTTGCATTGGGTTTATACTCCCGATTGATTTTGAAGTGGTTGCATCACAAAAAAAGTCCATCATTTCTGGGAAGCCTCTCTAGAGAGATTTGTTCATCGTTCACGGTCCGTTCAATGACGTAGGTTCGATTCGAAGCATAAGGCGATTTACAAACCGTAAATCTACTGCGTATGTGGTGGACATTTGTTATTGTTGTTATTTTGTCCATGTGTTTACGGTACTGATTGAAGGCTAACTCTGAAGTGGCCCTTTATATTGAAAGTAATGCGTCATCTACATCAATATTGGTGCAATAGGCACAGTCCAGCCAGAAAAAAAACCGGTCAGTCATGATCAGGGACGTTTGCACGTAACAAAATAAAGCAATATATTTTCTTACAAACACAATGCCAGCAAACCAATCATGTTTATTGAATGACAAAACAAAAGGTTGTTGCATTCAAAAGGCACGCTGCCCTGTCCTCAATGGGAAAAGGTCGCGGTCGAAAGCTGTCAATTCTCTAGTGGTCAACTCAACTCTGTTACTTCCTATTTCTAAATAAAGCACGTCCATGCACATCAATGTAGATCGTTCTTGGATTTTTTACACGTGAAAAGGTTTCCTCCTCATGATTTCTCTCGCCATTGACCAAATAATACACATGTTGATTTTACGATTTCATTCACACTTACAATATTATGCATACTCTGTAGTAGAAAGTCACACTTGAATAGATTTTTGCCCATGAACATTGAACATGACCGTTCACGGTCGCTTATAATGAAAGTGTCATAAGTGGTATTTCACACTCAGTGTCGAGGCAAATGAGGTTGAGGTGAAATATACATAGATTTGTTTTTAGCAATAATTGTCCTTTTGGTTTTATTTTAAGTAACAACAAGCATAATTGAAGTCCGCAAACTTTTAAACATGAAAAACAGGTAGAATTTCAAAATTTAATATGGAACAATAAATTACGTGGTTTCATTCAAATTTCTAGAACAAACCGGAAAGAAGACCGCTAACGCTCATGTCTCTTTTGGTGAGAGGGCAAAGTTTATATTTTTGATTACAGTCGATAACCTCAGGAGTAAGAGCATCATGATAAATATCCCAAACAGAGGTTTCATGCACTTCTGCTTTCTTTTGTGGCTTCATACTATCAATAAAAGAAACACGTAATCATCATCATCACAATCATCAAGAGCGAAATAGCAAAGGTTGAATCTTCATAGTTCTCTTAGGAGCCAATGTTTGTAGACATCAAACGTGGCTTTGAACTAAATAGCAATATTATGATTGCGCTAAGCCCCAGTTTAGATACACAACACGACCCACGAGAAGTAAACAGCGTTACCTGAATATTTGCAGCATGCTGTCCTCAAACTGTGAGCCCTTTCCAGCCAATTGGTTTTGTTTGATTTGGCAAACATGACGAATGAAGCAGTCATGTGAATCGATTCTTCTCAAGCCCTAAAAACATCCACAAACATTTAATACTCTTGTGAGAAAACGAAGGTAAGAGCGAAAGAGTATATTTTTATGGGGCAATATGATAAGTACACAAATATCTAACATTTTCTTGGAAAATCATACTAATACCTAATCCACTTTGTTGAGGAAAAGTAAAATCTGATAGAAAGGATGTGCCAAACATTTAATTCAAGGAATACAGTACGGCTTTCCTTTTGGCAATGACAGTTGTATGTATGAAAATTGCGTATGTGTTTATGCGTCTCTTCATATTACATAACCGAGGAAAATATTTCTCTTTGAAGTAGGTACGCGTCTTACCAACAAAATTCTTTCAACAGCATCAATCTCCTTAAGTAAAGGAGCTTTGGAGAACTTATTGAGCTTGGCAAAGTAAAGGTCCCTCTGGGTTCTCGACTTTCTTCGCCAAATGTTGTTCAGGCCGGGAAGGCCGTAACCATTTAGCCCACTTTCAAGCAGGCCACCTTCATTCCACAGCTCGTTGAGATTATATGGGAAGATGCCTGCCATTCTCATGGCGAAGACCTGTTTAGTGGATGACACAAATAAAACATTGATGCTTATTACAAGTTCAGTGTTGAACACCCATGAAGCAACAGCGTAAGAGAAAGGAGAGATAGAGAAAGCGATATGTCAAAAAACGGGTGGCTGTCACCAGGCAGGTTTTGTCCTTATTTTGTCACAAATAAAATGGTAAGGTATTTCGGGCAAAGTTGCAAGCACGCTCTTCTATACCCATAAAGTTATACGGTCGCAATACATCTCATCACTCTACTTTTTTTCATGGAAATTTCAAAGGAATTTTATGTTTCCTTTTGTAGCTTATGCTATCGATTTGGGTGGTTTACTTCCCAGTAAAGGTAACAGATTCCTTTTGACTATAACTACATTTTCAGGATAGTCCTATCTCTCCCCATTAGTTTTGTCAAATTTTGGAGCTACTCAACTGGAACTGGGGCGGTGATGGGGCATAAAAAGTTGGGAATAAAGGAAAACCTGACAACTGTTCTATTCTGGAGAACCCAACGATTATCATATTGCATGAACCTATCTTGTATCTTGTTTTTATTTGTTGAGAAGCCATGAAATTGGGAATGGTTGTGCTAAAAATAAAATAAAGCAATCTTGAAAATAGTCGCTTCCTCGTTCGCTACGAATAGCATTTGTTTTTAGTAACAAGTTTTGAAAGACGACCTATTTCCTTCCTCTCTTCATCTATTAGCAATGAAGCCAACAAAATGAAATTTTCCTGTATTAATGCCTATTTGCGTTTACTGGTTTACTTACTACCGCCCAGCTTGGCTTCTTGAGATTTTACCAACCTAAAGAGCAACAAATGTTATCAGTCTTTCTTTTGGAAACCTATTTATTTAACCTGGATATTTGAGACGTCTAGTCAAGTTGAATAGCGAAAGAGGAAGGTAGCAAAGAATTACATTACTCCACAAAGGAAGAATGCATGGAAAGTAGTTCTGGTTCAAGTCTGTGTACATTTGAGGAACTCAAGTTCTTCGCCACACTTCCCACACAGGTAATATTTTGGTTTTTTTTGCTTTCTCCAATAGTAGCTTTATATTAGCATTACCGCACATAAATTCAACTTGCACTTCACTCCTCTCCCTAACAGCTACTTTTTGGTGAGAAATATGTTATGACCCAGATTTTATCAGGTCTGGAAGTATGTTGACTTGAATCGCCGTAAGAATTGCGTTAGACAAACATGAGGGGGAGAAAGAGCAGCAAGGATTTCCCCATAACATTGAATTAATATTATCATCAGCCAGTGCTCAGCATTGTGTGAAAGAAAGGGAATATTATTTGATTTGTCAAGCTCTGTAAATACTCAACAAGGCTATCACTTTCTACGGCTTTTACCTTCATAACAATGAGTCCAAACAGAAGGGATTCCGACGGTCCCGGTTTGGCAAACCAGCCAGACGACAAGTTAGGCACTACCGCGTTGAAAGGAACAGCTTCCGTAACACTGTTTAAGCCAAGTGCGACCACAGCTCCGCACACTGCTGCTGCTGCAAGAAGACCCATCCTGATGATGAAATTGCGAATATTCTTTTGAGGTTTGACTTAAAACCGAGGAAACTTTCGAGAGCTATTTGCACCAACACCACCACTAGGATTCTTTGTCACTGAATATAATATTATGTATGGAGTGTGTAGTCAACCGTGAGCTCACTTTTCAAGCACAACAAGACTAGGAGAAGAGGCGACAAAGAAATGGGAGAATGAGTGACATGAGTGATTCTCTAATCTAAGGGCTTTTATAGGGTTTTGCTGTCATTTTAGAAAACTAGGACAAGACCTGGAAAATGTGTGGATGTTGGTTGTCACGTTTTAAAGTTGTCGCTTTCGGTGAACCAGCTCATGCATGGTCAGAGCGTTGTTTCCACCTCGCCGAACACATAACGAAATGTTTGATGCATGCAGGCGGCAGCAGTTGTACATATTTCACCAATTTACTGAATCACCACAATTGCATTTTTAAAACATATTTAATCTAAATACATAAAGCATAGCTTGACCTTCCTTGCTATATATGCATGTACCTAGTAAGTGGTAACAGACTTTTCGTTCTCACTTTCGATTTTACACTTCGGTGATAGTTTTAGCTGCTGGATGCAAGCATGTGACAGGTTGGCCCATGGCATGCGTTTTTGGTTGAAGTAGAAAGTTTTTAATACATTTTGATCATTGGAAAATATTTCATTTGTTAAAAGATTGTGCCGTGTCCTAAAAGTCAGTCATAACTAAAGCCAAAAGTAACATTGGCTAAAATATGAAATATCGGAGACAATCAATTTCGTTATTGCGACCCGAGTCAATTTTATCTATAGTTTCTTAAATTTGCTCGTAATCATGAAATATTTTATGCGAATTCTATATGATGGTGAAATGCGCTTCATGAGTGAAAATAAGATAAGAACACATCAGATTTATACTTTTATCAACAATAATCTTTATTGCGATTTCAACATCCATAAATTTTTTACCACTTTCATTTTTCGTTACAAATCATTCGTCCGGTAATCACGATATTTATGCCACAATTTAAAAATTAACGTTTCTACTGTAACTCTACAACTGTTGTGTAACTTATATGATTATGAAGAACAACTAAGGGTAGCATGCATGCAAAAAAAGGCTAGGTCAGTGAGGCAGTATAGTTTCATCTCTGACCTACAAGTGTGTTTCCAGAAATCATATTTACTTCCACAATACATTCGTACGTACGCTTCAGAAAATATAGAGCTTCCGTTTTACAAACCGTTGAGTATGAATTTATTGAGTAAAGAACACGTCAACAACTCGCTGCATAACATTGTTAATCTCCTTATAAGTGGCCTACCATATTGTATTTCGTTGTCATATTTTTAACAATTCATTGTTTTTTCTCTCTACCCTATACATAGTGTCATAATCTACTTAACTAGACTAAATTGTAATTACTAGCAAGGCAATTTGTAAGGCAATTTTTTTACTGGAAAAGAGAGACCAACATAATTTTATTATGAAGTACGTAAGATTATCATCAACATCATGGAATATCTTTTATAACCTGAGTAAACTGTTAATTTTCTTCCTCACTGAATGTTTTACATCTATCATAGTAAATAAATATCTCAACTTCGATAACACAACCAGAATCGCATTCTGTAACAGCTGCAACTATAACTGCTAATGAATTAAAGCTAACGGTAATACTACTACTTTATGGGTCGTCCTGAACTTAACTAACTAAGTACTTAACCATAACATATGTGTAACATATTTTACTGAAAGAGAAATGTATAGAACCTTATGCAATTTCGTTCAAAACTGTGTTCCATTATGGCAAGCTTTCAATTCATGTATGTATATCAGAATCAGATACTTTAGCATTCTCTCTACATCATCAGCATTATGTAACGTATGTGTATAGTGTATTACAAGAAACAAAGTACGAAATACGCAACCATTATTTTTAACGCTACAACTATTAATCTCAGCCTTTTTCATTTCTCTTCAATGTAACAAGGTTATTTTATTTATTAAGCTACAACCCGTGTTTCCGACACCAACTATCATGGGCACCGGGGTTAAGAACCTTGTTTTCACAACGACAGTAAACTAACAATAACAAACTGCTCCTCACTTATGCCTATAAACTTTACACCGTGTGTGCCGGGGAAAGCTGCATAATGTCACTCGTTGCGTAGTTAAGGCAGGCACTGACAGCACACATCATTTGTCAACTGTCTTGGAAGACTTGAATACAATTACATTTCTGAAGTTAACAATAAACAGGGTGACATGCAAATTCACTTCACACGCAATCATTTTCCGAAGCTCACACAAAATCATACACTCCTTCACAAAGGGAGAGTTCATCGCCCCACGTTTCGATTCATAATGGTCTAGTTTCTAATGCGTCAACGTGTGTGATCGGGTGACATGAGTTTTTAGATGTTTGCTGAATGTCTGTGATTACATCTCAGCACCCATGATGCGGCTGGATTATCACGACAAATGGAGGGAACCAATGCGGCAGGGTCCACGCGACGATATCCTATGAAAAAGAGAAGATTGATGGCGTCAGCAAACTTTCATTGAAAATTGTGAAGAACATAACATAAATATTTGGTGTAAAATGATGTTTACCTATATTTCCTCCAATTTCATACAAAGCATGAGTTTTCAAAGCCATGTCAGGATTCATCCTTGTGAGCAGGCAGCTAAGGTTGGGACCATTTTTGTTAATTTCCGCTGCTTTTGGGACTTGCCTTCTTCGAACTGCTCCGTTGACTCCTTGATTGACGTTGTTGTTGCCTGGTTGGGGCAAGCCATTGCCAGCTTCCTTCTCCAATGATTCGGCCTTTTTATCGGCTTCCTCCAACAGACTATAGTAATTCAATCATAAAACAGTTTACGTTTAAAATTGCATCTTCCTTTACAAAGTTCACGTGCAAAGGTTGTTTATTTATAAATGTAGGCGTAAAGTGTCTTTGAACTCACGATAGTACAATGTCACCGGCTGTAGAGCCAGCGCCGATTGGTAATACAACTTCGGGAAAGCCTAGCTGGGGAGCTGATATTCTGAGAATGCTGCAAGGTGCAGATTTACAACCGGAAGCTGCTGCTGAGCCGTTTACATTGGATTTTCCATTTCCACCGTTTCCATTATTTTTCGCCTTTGCTCTTTTGATTCGAGCCCGGTCATTGATTTGACGGAGTTGGGAGAGAAGGTCGCTGGGAATGACGAAGAGGCTTGAGCCGTAGCGGATGAGGGTTTGCGTAAGCTTCACCCATGTCGCGGCACGACTTAGCTGCGAATTGAAATTGAATTTAAAGAAATTTTATAACAATCCAATACAAAATGACTGCGGGATACTTGTTTGCACACGAAATAATACCTCTTTATTTTGGGATCCAAGTGCGGAAGTGGGCACCAGGTTTGGAGCCACGATTAAAGAAACATTTTTGATTCCCATTTTATTGCTATCGGAATTCTTTACAAGCTCTCTAAGAAACTGCAGCAACTGACGCAAAACTGCTTGGTGACTCTGAGGAAGGAGAAGAATGAGCAAGCGGAGACATGTTTCCAAGTTGCGACCCCTCAACTTATCTGTTTTATAAATCAAAATATTATAAAAATAAAATTTTACATTTCAAAGCGTTAGCATAATATTTTTTGGTAAAATATGAAAGTTTCACATACCAGCAACGTCAAAAAAGGTATCGATATATTCGAATCCCAACAGGGGAACTGGTAATTCTCTTAAAAATTGTTTGAGCAAGTTAGCCACATCATGGGAGGAACATTGATTCATTGCAGCGTCAACCTAATAATGATATACATTCATATTTTTATACAATTAAGTAGATTATTTTGACAAACGAGTTCGCGTAAGGGTACGACTTGGTATTGTATTAACAAGTATATTAATATTTTACCTGTTCCGGCTCAGAATAAAGACTAGATTCAAAGGTGGCTCGAAGATCATTGATTTTGGCTCTTTGACCAGCCATTCGAAGAAGACCTTGTTCGCTGAGAGAACGCTTCCATAAATGAGAAACCAGCTATTGATTCGAACAAACGTAACATGAGTACTTTGATTCATGCACATTTCTTAACACAAACTTACTCATCATTAGCTTATTCATACCTTTTCAAATATTATTGGCACTTCCAAGCTGTTATCCCCAGTTACTTGACGGTCTTTCAGCAGCAATACTTCCAGCGGGATTCCAAACAAGATGCTGGAAGTATCCTCTCCGGATAAATTCTTCTTCAAATTCTTTTGAACTTTGCGTTTTCTCACTTGAATTTGGGAATAATCACACTAGAATACATAACAAGACATTTTTAATAATACATAACAAGACTATTAAAGAAAAAACATTAGACATATTAAAAGCAAAGTTTCTAACCTGAGCTGTGAGCTCCATCAAGAGAATGGGTCGAATACCTTTTGCATCTTCTTCACTCAAATCGCTCAACCGAGTTACCCCGGATGGGTCAGCAGGGGGTTCTTCATCCTGCTTGATGAAAAAGCGAATCCGTATTCATTAAATCGTGAAAGACTTTTCACCGTATGAATATATAGGACGTATGTTAATTCATATAAACTTACAAGGCAGTCATCTTCCTCCATGTCATGTCCCAGAGAGCCTCCGTTGATACGATTTAGCTCTGCGGTAAATCCTCCACTCTTAGCTGGAATAAAAGGGCTGAATGTCTTTGTGCTAACTTCTTGACTCAAAGTTCCACCAATTTGGGGCTGAGATGGTAAACTAGCTGGCGACTGAGTAATTGCAGCTTGAGATACATGCTTTTTCGCTGGGATATATCCTTTCATATAGATCGTTCCGACATTGTGATACCCAAGAATTTCGATTCCTTTAAAAAAATAATGATTAAATTACAGAAAACGCCTTTATATTTTAATTTAAACAGAAAAAATAGTTTTTCCTGGTATAGCAATAATTGGTACCATTTATGACATCCGAGGCCACCTCCCCATCAGTCGTAGAAAAGTTTCCAATCACTGGAAATCTAAGCTGGGATGATTTGAACAGATCCTTATTTCGACTAGGAGGCGACGTTGACGCAGGTTGTCCACCCAAACTGTGATGTGTCTGCGAAGGTTGATGATGTTGGTCATGGGCAAAAATTGAAACGAAGTTTGGCACATGGTTGGGTGAGCCTGTGTTCTCATCTAGTTCATCGGCGGAGTTAGACTGGCTGTTGATCAATCAAGATATTATCACCGTTAATTAACGCAATAGTCATCCCACGTGTGTCATTTTAATTGTCCCTAACGCTTCAAGCAATGCTCAAGTACCTTCTATGATGGCGAAGAGTAGGTGAGGAAGTTCTCCTTGGCGGAGAGTCAGATGGGTACTCATTAGAATCCAATGAATCTGGCGTAGCACTGCGTGAGGAGTCCTGATCATACACACGTACACACAAATTAGCATAAATATTAGACGTCATGTCATAAGTGACCACATCCATAAATGGATTCAGGTATCACATGCAATGCAAACCTTGTTTTCAGAAATGTCACTTTGAAAGAACCCTCGAATGTCTGGAGGTCTACGCATTTTCCTTCGCTTCTTCAGCGTAGCATTTAGCGTCTGAATACGTCGTCTTAGAGCGTCAGCCTAATTAAATTAATTACATTTGTGAATAAACTGGTCCAAAATGTTTACAATGCCCCAAATCGCTGCTATAAATAACGTTCGCATACCTGATGAGGTTTCAAACTCAGTTTTTGAACAGCAGGTCCGATATCGTTTTCAGGCAGAGATTTCCCTTGTCTCCACTGTTGTGTCCATTCCCCCAGCCCAACTTCAGATAACCAGTCCGCTTCAAGCTCGCCTGGAAAATGTAAGAACGTGGTGTGAGCCCCTTGTATGAGTACTTGCACTTGTTGCTCATCATCATGCTTTTGCTCATGCTTCCTACACCTTAGCCGTGGCACGTATTTCATGATTTTTGCCCGCAAATCCATATACACGAGCATTTATTATTGACAGTAAAAAAAATTAGATTGTATCAAGGAGGTCAACTTCTATAAATGATCGACATAAATCCTTTTCACAGCCTGTGACTGACTCTGATTCGCCATAAATACGAGATAAATTACAGGCCACGTTATATGGCTAATCACCAAATATGTGATTGTGAATCACACAAAGCAAATGCCAGAATAAACAAATTTGTCAACAAAACCAGTAATTTTATGTTTGTAACAAAAATAAATTAATCGTAACTCTTCCCGTAGATACGCAAAATGTTCAACAAAGCCTTTACAATGGGCAAATATGTGTTTTGCCTACTTACTTCCCATATTTTACGTGGGTATCGGGTATCATATATAGTCATCCTAACATTGAATTCTTTTGTAATTTGTAATTGAGGCAGAAATGTTGCTACATATTTGTACTAAGTCTGTTTATTGTCTGGGCTAGCATAATTGCTATTGTGTACATGGCAGAATGTTTGTATCGGGCATATTTTTCGGTCATATATAGATAACTCAAACAAACTAATCCAATCAACTTCAAATTGCATACTGATTGTTTGGTCAAGGGACGAACCCTATTGATTTTCAGCTAAATCCGCGCACTTAATCATAATTAACTAATCATAATTAAGTTTCATCATAGAAGTACTATACATTGAACAAAATGTATCACAGTGGCCCATTGAGACCGGCGCTAATTACAACTGCCATTGCGTTGTAGAACAGGTGATAGTGAGGAGGGATTAGACAATTAAGGAAGATAAGTGACAATTAAGGAAGATAAGTGACAATTAAGGAAGATAAGTGACTCAAGTGACTAAGGACAATTAAGGAGTGACATTGACAATTAAGGAAGATAAGTGAGGAAGATAAGTGACAATTTAAGTGACAATTAAGGAAGATAAGTGACAATTAAGGAAGATAAGTGACAATTAAGGAAGATAAGTGACAATTTAAGTTTTAAGGAAGATTGATAATTCAGGAGTATAAGTGGAGGAGGAGGATGCTAAGGAGGATCGGGATATTGTTTGATTTTACCCTACTGGCTTACCAGCCTTTATTTCTTAACATGCTGTTGTTGAATAAAAATAATAAAGTTTACCTTCATCTGTAACGTTCCCTTTGTGCTCCTCATCTTCGTATCTTTCGTTGTTGGCTGCTTCTGCCCAAAATTCCTCCTCCATCGTTTCATGATTCACTGTCACTGTTACAGGAAGCGCGGACGGCTTCTTGCCGATTTCAACTGTGACACTCATTCTGAATTCTGGTTTGCACTAACTGAATAGCTGCGAAACTGATGTGAAATAATCTGGCAATTTTTTTGCAGGTTGCACTCGCTGTGCTTTGTACGCGTTTCACTTCAGGAGGTATTATTATATAGAGAGTCACTCTGCTAATCACTTTGGGAGTGGACTTGAACATCCATTCAGAAATCGCATAAGAGTTATGCCCGAAAATTCATAAATAAGCTCTTCAATGATGATAAGGCAATTCACTGAACCGCATAATGACGTAGGTACATGGGGATGGTGATAAGACGCCACGTGAGTCACGAAGTTTTTCCAGCATTCAAAACCCAATCACTTTGGACGACTCATTTCTGTTGTTGTTGTTCCACATTCTAAAAAAACAAGACAAACAAAAGTGTCATTAAAACTTGGTTCGCTGGACGTCATGATTAGCACTAATCAGACAAGAGGTATACAACTGTTATGAGAATTGTGATCATGTGCTCAATCTTTTACTGTGCAACTTGTTTACAACTCAGGTGCGAAAACGAAAGCAATAATGAATGAGTATTTCACTGCAATGCAATTTGCGCATCTAATATAATTAGTCACGTAGATTGATTATCCTGTGCTTTAAATGCAAAACCTATAGTTGGCTATCGTAATGCAAGGCTAATTACAGACAATGTGCATGCATCATTGCTCCTAATTTGATAACAAAAAGCACATTGTTTTCATGCAAAAACAATGAGTGAAAACGACAATAATTCACTGGAATATGAGTAAAAACCTGAATAATTTCATATTACGATGTCTTAATGCTTTCCTCGAATGTGTGAACGATTTCATTTGAACAATGACTGTTCAGCCAACAGTTAGCAAATGAGTAGACTTGTCGGCAATCCTTAGTTGCAGAAGCAAAAACTAATTGTTATGAATTGAGAATATATATTATATAGGTAAGCATCGCATCACGATATAAAGTCAATGCTAGAATAATTATTAAACCCATCAACACTATCATTAGGGTGCATTTCCGAATGCAATTAAATATTATAAACCCCGTTGAGATTTTTCTCTATCGCATGCACTTGATAGCTTGACGTTCATTAGCTACCTAAAAACTTGGCACACAGCGGATGCATCACCATTGGAAAATGGAGCAGAGCAAAACTATTCCACTTGCTTTTACCGTTTAGATCGTGATGGGATGATCAATCCTCTTAAATATTTCCTGGCTACTCCAACGTCGTAACCTTTCCTCAACTCGAAAAGTCAATTAACTCCACTTTGCACGTCAGGCCTGTGCTTTTCCCATGAAAAATCACAAATGATAGATCACGAACAGCCAATCCTGAACCCAGAAAGACCTTTTTGCTGTACATATATCATACATGATATGATACACAACATCATTTAATGGAGCTCCTTTTACAGCAATATTAAAAATCAACATGCTTATCTTTTGAAACTTTTGATACGCATGGTTTTGTATCCTTTGGCAAAGTCTATGAATGAGTTAATATGAATAGTACTCTCATATAATTTGTTTAGTAACATGTCAACTCGTCAATATTATATCGCAATTTAACCAACTGACCGTCCGACCAACGATCAACCGTTTGCAAAAAAAAATCCCTTCTATAACAAGTGAGTTGTTGCGGTCGGTCACCGACAAATAATCCATTTACCACAAGCAACTGTTTCATCAGATCAAATGTCACCCTTTTCTTTGGCAATCATTTTATTTTATAACAAGGGAATCTTATCTACATGCATATGTAAGTATACGCTCAATTTATTCACGCAGTTCTCAATTAGCAAATAATCATATTGTCGGACTCATAAAAACACGCAAATACGTTTGCTTAATATTTGCTCACTCACTCGGATAACAAGAGAAACAACCCAGATTGTGGGTTATTATGAATGAAGTAAAACAAATACGAAACAAAAGGACATAATGCAAATGCACACACACGCATGCAAAATTAGAGCAGAGAAGCAGACGCTATCACTAACCAAGCCTTCTTCTCAATTAGCATACAATACGACTGACGATATACAAACAAACATGGTTGTCGATACCTAAAATGTAATCATTTTTCACGAATCCGCTCTTGTCGTGATTTCCATCATGTCACATTATATTTATTTTCCCAAAGTAAAACTAATCTCAAGAGAATAGATAAGGGAAGATATCCACATTATCAACCATATAAACACCGACCATGCGGTACTTAATTTGTTGTGACGTGAATATTACGGTCTTATTGCGGCAAACCTTTATTTTCCCCTTGTCTTTTTATATTTATCATGCGTTACCTTTGACGCACTTCTTAATTGTAAAGATAAAGTTACCGATTGCTTAAATGAAGGGGTATTAGTGAATCATGTTATGAGAAACTTAAAAATTAGCGTTGCTTGCGCTTCAATTTGCGTTAGGTACTACTTAGAGACCTTTATCATCAAGACAATTTTCTTCCGAATTATCAACACAGATGTAAAAGATAGAAGGGGTAAATGGTCGATGGCATTCTGACAAGTTTCTTGAGTACACACATGGTAAAAACCTAATATCTTGTTAATCTCTGTGTGTTTTTTTTTATTTGCGAAAAAAGTTGGCTCAGAAATTAGAGGATAGAGTAAATATCAATTAATCAAAATGACTACTGCCCTTCATCATGATGAATAATAGGTGTTGTGTTTTGTGCTTATATCTACTCCATCCCATCCACATCACCACCACACCACACATCACCGGCAGGATAGTTAGTAGCAGCTGGCAATAAGTGATTATTTTTTCATTTTGTCATATTATAAAGTATTATTTACTAGCTTAAAGAGTTCGACCTTCCCTTGTGTTCTAACCCATACCGACACAACTGACTGACGACAAGGAATGAGTGAGAATCGTGGTCGTGTCCTTTCTGTCAGGAGGAAGCCTAGTAAATCTGCGTACAACCAGTTAAACTACTACAAAAACACGTCATGATCCTTTTAATCTTGCTAAAATAATGAAGCAAACTTTTTTTTTTCATTGAATTGAATGGCCGGATGATGCTGGTTCAATAGTTCTTTCTCACCACATAACTTGTTTCAATTTTCCTTTACTGCTACTTTTACAAATGCATACTTTTTTTCTTACGTTACCAAAAAGAAAGGGATGAAAAGAAGAGATGAAGAAGCAAGCGTCAATGGGTCAACTTTGTTGTGATTTGTGGATGTTGATTCCCAATATTGTATGTGTGTGGGGGGCTCGTGAAAAGAAAAACGAGCCGGTTGAGTTGTCCGACACAAGAAAATGAAGAGGGAAAAGCGGATGATTTAGTTTGCTAAACTGCCTCTGACTTATGAGGGTTGCCTGACGGTGACGATTATTGGATTGTCACGTATTCATGGTTTGCGCCATAACGGGATTTTTGGAAAGTCTGTTAGTTGTAATTCGGTGACAGGAGAGCAAGGGCACAAACAAAAAATACGGTGCTAAAGCCCATGATGAACCTGTCATTACTCCCTAAATAAAAATTACTCTGTCAGCCAACTCAAGCTCTAAAAGAGGTTTAAATTAATGAAATAAAATCAAGAAATTAGGTACTTTACAGCTACAATATATCTTTCTACTCTCTCCTTTGTGGAGAACTAAAAGAAGCAGGTTCTTTCACTTGCTCACTTCACTCAACTGACTGATTCTGAATAAAGTTTCATCTTTTGCTAGTTTACGACTGGAAGTTATTCTGGGACGCTTTTAAGTGTTTGTTCCTCCGATATAAAATTAAATTTATATTTGAGGCATAATGGGCAATCTAATGAATGAATAACCATAATAGTAAAATTGTTGTACATGGATTATCCATCTAAAACCACAAAATCATGATTATCTCATTTCATCTCTTCCATATATACCCTCACAAAACAATCCGTTCACTCAACTTATATTATTATTACGGCAAAAACTGGTTTCCCAAAAACTGTCATCTCTGAAAATGGTTGAAAGATTTGTGATAGGTCGCTCCCCTTAAACTTTCAAATAATAATATAACGTAATGCAACGTAACGAAACACAAAGGAGAATTATTTTTTTGGCAAGTGAAGCTTAGCTTTTGAGAAGCAGACAAAACGACGTAATAGTAATGTACATTCATAAAATGTAAGCAAGAATATGCATCTCACTCACATTACATTAGATATGCATTCCATTACAATTTTTTGGATGAACTTGGCCTAAGAAATTATGCAATAAATTCACCATTGTTTCGACAATATTTCATACACGAGCAGTGAAAGACAGAAAAAAAATATATTCTGAAAAAATATTATGCGCCTAAAGGATGGGATGATGGTGATGATGTTGATGTATACAGATTATATTTTAGGATTACCTTCGCGTAAATCCTCTTGTTCTCTGCTCAAAGTGAAAGAGGAGGCTCTAATAAACTTTTGCGCAGGTAGTAAACATACATAATATAGGAGAGTACCGTGATGTAGTTATTAAACAATCCAATCTTTCGGTCGGTACTATTTTAAAAAAGAGCTGAGCTGCTAACCGCTTACACACTATACAACATATTATTCACTCAGCCGGACACTAATATCGCAACAATATTATCTTAATGAAAAATCCGAAACAAATAGATTCTTGTCTGGTTCTGCTCTTTATATGCAAAGCAGGGAGAGGAACATAACAGTTCTTGTCTTGTATGTAATGCCTCCAAGAATGTAATAAAGTACAAGCGTCCGCACGTCAGAGCACTACTGCGAATAAACCCCAGCAATTTTTCATGCTCAAACAGAGTTTTTAAAATGATACACAATGCTCAAATTGCTTCTTCTTTTGAACAAGCACCATTTAATTCAATCCCGTCATTCTCTCATCCATCCTCCACCTCCTCCTCCGTTTCAAGTTCACTTTCACAGTGCAACGGAACAAAACAAAAACACAACTCAACCGACTGTGTGATTACAAATTTTGTAAACCTGCTGCTCCTTTTATAATAATGCCAATGGCATATTTTATATAAGAACCTTAGGCTCTTTTTAATATATTGTTGCGTTGTTGCAATTGATGCATTTCATACGACACACCACACCAAACCAACACTACCACCAACCGACCGGTAGTCTTGTTTCTCTATATTTCTCCTCCTATATTTTTTTTTCTTTCTTCAAGGCAACAACGGAGAATGAAGCCAAGGAGGAAACACAACAGAACACTATATAAAAATCTCTTTAGTCCGGCCAGCCAACGTAGGTAGCAATGTCCTCTGGTAATAACAATGTAGAAATATGCCTATTCTTGTTTGTAATAATAATACAAGTGCAACATTTCTCTTTCTACGAGAAAAAAATTATTATATTAAGCTGACCAGCAGATAATAATTTCCCATAAAGACAGGACAAGGTAAAGGCTGAACAAGACACACAGTTTAAAAGAAAGCTTACGGAATTCTAAAACGCTTACTTGTCTCTGACTCAACTGAACAAGAAAAATAGAAATGACATGCACTGCACTCCACTCAACTTAACTCTCAGTCTTCAACTCACTCACGAGACTGAGAAAAAAAGAATGAAATGAAATGAATGTCAAGTCAAGATATAATATATAATCGCATGAAAAAAAGGGAATCACATGAATGATACAATAAGTGCGTTTACGTTCTTTTTCTAACAAGTATTATTGTATGGTAAGATTTTACAGAGAGCAAATGTATTTTTATAAAAATATCTAATACCTGTCCGTATCTTGGTACTAAAGTTTAAGACTGAAGTAAATACAAACTACAAACACTGACAACTTATGAACTAGTGAGAAGAATGTGATTTTTATTACTAGACATTTTTAGCTACTGTATAAAACTAGGAGTGGGGTGAGTTATGTATTTGTGTACATTTTTTCTGCTCCTTTGCCACTTGCGACTTTCATAGGCAAACCAGAAGTACAAAATAGCAAAGAGAGCAACAGGAGTAGTAGATTAGCAGAGAGCTTTAGAGTATAATTGTGGTATTGAGGTGTGTACAGAAAAAAATACTAATAATATGATTATTACTATATTCCTGATTGTGATTATTAAATTTTCCCATTGCTTCTGCCCACACTGAACTAAATGAGACTAGACTAAAATTACGTTGAGCATTTTTTATACTTAAGAGAGGAGAGCATTAAGTAGCAACTAACTACATTCTTTATAACCATATACACTCCTTCTATTAATGTGTCGGGGCAATTTTACAGAAAAAAGTGAAACTTGTGTCAAACGCGTGCAATATTAATGTATTTTCTTGATATATTGTGTACATGCATAATAGAGACTAATGCATACTACACTGCGTGTGGATTGCTTAACATTTTTCTCAAGTCTGAGAAAATTGGTCGTTTTCGTTTGTTGAATTGAAGTATGCGAACTATGCATTTTCCTTTTCTTACTTATGACTTCTCTCTGTAGTAGAGATTGATGGCTTTGAGATTGAATTATATCAAGAAGCAGTAGTAGTTTAGCAGACTTTTTATTTAAAAAGTTACTTTTTTGGCTGTAAGTTTGTCTACCTGCTGCTGTTATGCTATATATTGTGTGGGTGGGTGGTGGCGAGGTAGTTACGTTTATTAAACCTTATTTGAGCAACCTCCCATAGATCACTGTTTTTTGTAGGTTGTTGGTCTTTCAGCAGTGTGAGCATTGATTCTCTCATTAACACTCTGACTTACATTTCTTCTTGCTGATGATGATGATGAATGTATACCTACCTATTACCACAATGCTGCTCTCTTGAACCCATCATCTTATAATTATATACTCTAATTGGAAGCTATACTATTACAGCAGACAGATAGTGATAGATAATATATATATATGCCTTTGAAATTTGAAAATCTCTAACAAATCTGTAACTAGTTATTTTCATTCAAAGCGATAAATCTAGGTATTGCTTCATCTTTATGGGATGAAAATGAAGCAAATCTCCTCTAATAAGTTTGCGTGATAACAGAAAATTTCGAAAAAAAAATCTGAGGGTTCATCCAAAAAAATGAACGGACTCACTACAGATTATGATTAAATGCACATAAAAAAGTAATATTGCTGATTATCCAATGCTCGTAAAAGCGGTTATGTTGATGATTGTGCACAGTACACACAAAAGTCTTGATTAATTAGTGAGTGAATGTTTATATGTAAACATTTCTTTTAAGCTGTCCATGTATCATATCGACTTTCTTTCTTCTTTTGACGAGTTAATACTAAGCTGTTGAATTAAAAAGGAGGCATGTAAATACAAAGTTCCTCTAGCTTGATTTATTTTTTAGAATATGCATAGTATGCATGTCTAATTTACAAGGCAAATTCTCTAACACCCTTCACTATTGACATCCCCATCACAATCAGGCACCACCACCACTATCACACAGAGAGCTCATCTTTCCATTATTGAAACCGGAACAAATCGTATTTTTTTCTTGTGCCATTGAAGGACAATCGTATCATGAGCATTTTGTCAGAAAAGCCTACTGCCCTTCTTGATGGCCACACAGCCAAAAACGGTAGCCGCAACAAAAACCACATCACATTTTAGCGTGTGTAAAGACGCGAGCGAGAGGAGATGGAGCCAAGAAGAAAAAATATATATTTACAAGAAATGGCCGCATTGGTTTGGTTCCCTGTACAACACACGTCCACCTATATCCATACCTGTGTTAAGTGAGATGAGAATATTTCACAACACCTTGAACGTCAAGTTAAGTGAATGACAATGTGGAGAAGACATATCTAGTATATATACATAGTGCAAAGGTATATGGCACAATCATCAACTCGAGACAACTTGATTCCGATATGAGGATGATTTGGCAGTTTCTCATTCTAAACAGTTTCATCCCAAATCTATATCTCATCCCATTTTAGGCCCTAAAAATCTTAGCTCCCTACCGTCCACCGCTCCAAATAAGAGAGAGAGAGATGGGAAGACCAAAAATTGTTATCTGGATGGATTTTTGAACATGACATTGCGGATGATAAAGTCAAGTTTATTTCACTTCATAACTCTCTGATTACAGTTGAATTCAATTCTCTCAAAAAGGAAGCAGAATGGTGGTGGAGCGGTGGCAGTGAACACGAGAGACGCATCCTTCCTACTTTGTACAACAACTCGTCATCATCATCATCACCAACTGCCACTGCTGCCGACTGCGCACATCTTTCAAATCAAAATCACCTATCACATTGTACAATCATCATCATCATATCGTCCCACACACACCCTCATAATAATAGATATTAAATGACTCGGCAGATACGTTATATTTCATATCACTTCACTGCAGGTAAAAAATACAGGAACCAAAATTTTCATTCCACTTCACGAAACCCAATGAATTCACATCTGAATGAATAAAAATATGGTAAAGGTCATTTTACTCACAAGTTCATAAAAAACTGCTCCAACACTTTGGTGCCTTGTTGTAACTACAAATATAATATTAGGCATACAAGCCAAATTTGCCGGTTTACATTGATCATCCGATAACAATAGGCACCTGCTGTGATATATGCTATACCTAAGAGGAACGTTACATGCAAATATTATCAAAGTGTGACCCTCCATATATCAAAGTCAGCTCAGCGACTCCAAGCTCATATTTTTCAGTGATATTTATTCAACCTCATGATCATGACAATCGCAATAACAATTGCAATAATAGTAAATCTTGTCGTGTAAATTTAATCAAGACTATATCTACACTCTACCAATTAATATCTACACTGATTTCTCGAAACTGATAAAAGTGAACATAAAATGTCGAACATTGTGTGCGTGGCTACATAAAACAGAGGTACACAAGTCAAAATATTTCCTGTCTATATTTTCCTTTCAACAACTTTACTAAAATTATATTCTCAATAGATCAAAATGAAATCGGTTAGTATTTCTGAATGCCAAATTTTCAATCATTTATATTTATTTCACTCTGTATAGTCATAGTCATCATTAGCTAATGAGTTAGAGAAACCGCGAGTATTTTAGCATTCCGAAAGAGAAAAGCGAGGTCGTTAAAAAATTCGAATTGAATTAAACAAGATCACACAACACAATCGAAACATTTATATTTTTTTTTGGAAAAAATGCCAAAAAATTATTCCGTTCATTACACCTGTCTGCAACAGTGTACACCCATATTTCATTGTCTTTGCTCAAATTGCGATGTAAGGTCAAACCATTATTATTTTTGTGGTGAACAGCCAAACAACATTATATAAAACAAACAAAACAAGGTACAATTAGCAGCACGACTTAAAATTCATTGTTGAAAGCTAAAATGCTATGTAACATGCATGCACGTATCAAATCAATGATCCATTCTCAAGTACGTAACAGGAGATTAATTAATTATTCCCACATCTATTCACCCATTCTTATAACAGGAGGTTTTTAATTGTTAAAATTTTTTTGAAAAAAAAATAGAGTGGCATGCCAGAGAACAAAAGTATAGCTTAAAGTAAAGGATCATGAATGAATGATAACTCCATAATTTTTGCCATAAAAGGAAGAAATCAAAGGGCATTGGTTGCACTTAATGCGTAATACAACTGTGAAATACGATGACTTTACATAGCCACAGCCAAAACCAAGCCATCATATAATAGGCATATATAATAATACACAACAATCAACAGCTCATTCAATTCTCTCTCACTCTCCATCTCTTCGCTCTCGCATAAAAAATGCAAACAGAAAATGCGAAAAAAATGATCTCATGGATGAGTTCTCACATAATGGGCTCAATTCCTTACTGCTACTGAACAACACACCGGCATGAAACCTCATAATCAATCATCAGAAAAACTCTTTTACAAGAAAAAAATCTACGCTCTTTGAATGAACGAGTGAGTGAGGGATGCTGTTATTTGATGGTCCTACACTTGTTTTCACCTCCATTTCATAAAGCACTGAAAGATAGTTACCACTTACTTCTAATCTTGTAATCTGCACGTTGTGTTGTGATTGGAATATATCATAATAGAGGAGCAAACTGCTCAACAAAGTGGATAATAAGTAATATCATTTCACGATGCTTTGGATTTGGATTTAGTAGAATGCAAAAAGGAAAGAACAAATTGCTGCTGCGAAAAATTAAGAAAGTATCAAGAAAAATGTTGTCTCGTCTCCCTGCTGTTTTTCTTTTACAGATGACAAGCTTATAAAATTGTGAAAAATTGGAAAACTCCTTCATATTAATACGCTAACACCTTATGTAAAGCACAATGTATGTATCTTGTCATACCACCATCATCATCATCATTAGTATCAGCAGCAAAAAAGTAACAAGTAAAACTGAAAGTAATTACGTAGTGTGCAGCGCAGCGCACTAGAGAACGAAACGTTTTCACCAAAAAAGTGAATTTAAAAAGATGTATTATCATTTTGAAACAGAAAACAGTGTAAATGTGATTACCTGATTGTGAGCGTTTTGAAATTTTTAGAGTTGAATTGGAAGTTGGAACAAGCTCAAAAAAAATTATTGTATCTTTAATCATTTATTCACAGAATCACCTCAACTAGGTTACATTTAAACCATCATGTGTGTGCCTTTTGTTGGTTCAAATATCCACTATTCACATTCTCCTAATAATTTCACCGCACCGAATAAATAGGTCCTCACTACCAGTTTGAGTAGTTCCACATTCCAATGATCCAATATCATTCAGAAGAGCTGTCAGGAAGTAACGCGAATGCAAAACAAATGGTATGAGGTACACATAATCATGATGATAATGATGAACCTTGCTTCTTTCAAACACTTCTTAGTCTACATCCGTTAACAGTACATTGATTTCAAATGAGTTGTGAGCTGAGAGCATCAGAATCAGGATGCTCCTCTCTTTCTCAATTAACAGTCTTGTCACGTCACATTATGATTGCGGAGGAGCTAAATAAATGACGACACCTTCACACACACACTTCTCAGAGTTAACTGTCCAAGTCCAAAGCCAACCTGAGTTGAGCTTGAGCACACACATATAATATTGTACCTACACATCTGCATATTATGTATTGAGCATCAGAGATGAAGAGTGAGCGTACATGCATAATAACAACATGATTCTCATCATCATCATCATCACATCACCATTATATGTAAATATAAATACAGAACAAAAAGCATGCTGACTGATAAATCAGAGAAGAGTTGCCTTAACAGAACGAGAGCCTCAAAAGAGTGCAACAGCAGGGGCAACCATAACACCATCAGCATGGCATTATCCTGCTTGCTCCGTCTATTGTCAGTGACATTCCTCTGTAATGGATACACCTATGCTCGTGTTAAAGCATGCACTCACTCACACATGCTCCTTATACTGAGGACTAATAATACTACAACAGATTTGTAGTAGTTACCTGTTGCTCACCTGTGCTGCTCAAAGGAATTTTTAGCTCAACAATGCCATGAACGCAGATCACCATCTATTCATGGCATCTTCAAACGTGCTCATATACTCATACTCCCCATTACAAAATTATACCAGCAGCAAGCAAGCAACCCTATTACTGGGCTACTATGTACAATGTTATAATGAGCGTATATTATCTTCTTTTGCCGTGTACAATGCAAACGTAGGCATCAGCCAACTTATGTTCATCATGTTCAACAAATAAACTATAAGCATCTAAACAAGCATCCCATCAAAAATATAGTGTAGCTGGTTAAGAGTACAAGCAGAATTTATATTTATAGTAAACTATTAGCAGCAGCTTATAGTATAGACACGCGATTCATACTCAATTTTTGTTATATATTCATGCTAGTTTAGTAAAACTTCAAATTTTTTTTCTTTAGATAATCATCTAGCATCGCCACAATAATAACAATAATAATCATAATGTGTTCAAATTTCAAATTGCTCCTGATGCTGCAGCCGCTGCCGTTTACTCCTGCTCCTGCTATTTTACTTCAGGTTTCAATGTTTAGAAGTTGAACAGATAAGCTTTCTAATCACCACAAAGTAGTTATGATTACTAAATGCCTGTGTGCAAATACGAGTGGATGAACGAAGAACGATAATATTTTTTTGACATGCCATTGCCATGCTTTGGATTTTGGATTAGAAAAAATTTCTCATGAAATTTCAAAAAATAGTCGTCATCATCATCAGCATCAACATCTCTTTCAATAATAATTAGAAGAGGAGAGCACATTGGTAATTTCGACTATTTAAGATAGTGCAATAATACATGGAGTGAGCACACTCCTCCACCATATTGTTTAGATAAACAAACATAAACGATCTTCACCTCTGTGAACATTAGGAATTTAGATGATGAGAGTTCTGCTTTGGATTGGAAGAGCATAATATATGTATGTCTAGACTACTCAAAATTCTTGAAATTAAAATCGTGGAAAATAGTAAATGAAAATGGTTTAAACGATTCGCTAAACTTTTGCTTACTTTCGAGACTAGCGCAGCACATCGTCAACCATGATAGTAGAAGAAAAGTTGAAGGAAACGGTGTGCATAATTTTACCTTGGTTTGTTAAACGCAATTATTATTTATTAGATCATTTTATACTCCTTCAAAGTAGAAACGGGCACAATGAAACCAAATTAAGTGTATTATTGCAAGTTTTGCAAATCAAGTCAAGTACAAAACGCTCAAACGCGATGGTACATAATGATAATACAGACTTTAACAAAATTAAGTGCAATAAAATATATTGAAGATGACAAGAGGGCTGGTTGGCTTTTGTAATTCTGTTAGTTTTTGAATATTACTTTTCCTTCCATCCCACTTAAAAAAAACGTTCACTATCAGTGTGCACACGCCGTTTTTCTCTTTGCTGTAATCACAAATATATTTAATGGGAAATAGACACAAAAAAATTTCTAATATCAAAAACAAAATTAGGTCAGTGTTCCTTCAAGATATATGTTTACAAAGGATGCGTGGATAGAGATAAGATAGTATATGGGATAGGAGCTAAATCAGCTTCAGGCTGATAAAACACGGAGGAGTTTATGTTGGTGCCATCATTTTTTCATGCTTTATGAGTTCCTCTCGTTCTCGTCTTGAGTAACGCAAAAGTATATATATACGAGACGCATGGCTTATGACTGAGTTCAATTTGCAATATAGTACACGGACGGTTTTTCATGAAATAATATCTTAAATCATGCGGTATCGATACATATGCGCGTTTTTGAAACGTGAGTATAAACCACATATTAATGAACGATCACAGGTAAGCAATCCCATCAATGCAGCAGCAGCAAATAAACAAATTAGAGGCTTTTCGAGAGTGCGCATTGAAATTGGTTTGCTGAATGAATGAAGGCGAAAATGAAGACGATGATGATGAGCACGCTGTTGAAGACACAAAAAACTAATGCTTTTCTTCCTTAAAAAATCGATAATGAATTTTCGTTAGATTCGTCATAAGGAAATCCACCCAGTGTGCATGGCATGCACACATAAATTTCATGAAGTAAAAGTTTTTTTTACTGAGACTTGAGACGGACTAACCTAAACGCAGTAATTCCATCATTCATCCAACCTCAACCACTTTAGCTCAGCGTTATAAACAGCTCAAAAACCATGTCAGTTAGTTACACCAGAAACCCATCAGCAGCTGATCCGTGACTATGATTGTCAACAAGCTTAAAATGATGATGAAGTCAAGTTTCCCCATGAAGATATAAATAACCCGAGCCATCAAATTACAATGACAAATAGAAGCGTTATAAGAACAGTTAATCAAAAATCCATCAGTTCGTAGACATCACGGGAACACTGACCGTCACAGCTATGTGTAACCTGGAAAATGATTGTCACTGCTCAAAATGATGGTAATGAATTGAGTTTTTCGTCATAATGATATACCAAACCCCACAATATCCCATGATTATGCCCAAGAAGATAATAATTCCCTTATCTCTCTTTCTTTTGACATGACTCACAAGTAATAACCGATGATTTATAAAGTTCCATTCAACACCAGAGCGACAATAAGTTTACTACAAAAATCTCACAACTTCTTATTCTCCTCTTCGTAATGAGAATCACCTTCAGTATTTAAATGAGTGAATGAAGTCTGAACTCATATTTCACACAATTTCACAGGGCAGATCCCATAAAACTTTCTACTTCCTATGTAATACCATCATCATCATCATCACCACCATCCTTTTGTACACCAAGAAGAGGGCTTTATAGAAGTACACACAACTTCTTTTGTTCTTTCTTTTCTGTCCTCCGCTGACTATATGATATTATGATGCTTTTGTGTGAGATTGATGCGTGCTTCAAATCGTATGCAAATAAGCCTCGTGATATGTATATTTTAGTGAAATAATGCATTTAAGTAATAATATAATAATGATCATATTGTGTTCGAGTTGGAGCTCATAAGGCACCCATTATATATCTCTACCCATATCCTTCCCCCCGCATACACAATTTCACAGTAGTCGGTCCATGCCCTTATTATTCAGTCAACTTAGTTAGATTGGAAAGATTGTGATTGTGTAGCAAGCAGGAGAGGACAAGGAGAAAAGTGGAGGAAGACGAGAATTTTCTGCACGATATACAAATTTTTAATTTTTCATAGAGCAAATCAAACTAAAAAGACATCCATCTTCCTGACGCAACGTGCTAGAGCTAAACTAAAGTTACTAAATAAAATAAAGTGGCACTATAATGATATGCATGACTTGGAGATAGGGATGTTGATGTTGATGCAGCCTCAAAGAAAATACTAACTTAATATTATTCCAACAATAAAGAAATATAAGTTTGTCCCACGTTAGTATAAAAAAACAAACCAGGTAGTTGCATCAGTAGGACATGTGTACAAGTCGTCTTTATTGCGAGTTGCAAGATAATGAATGCAGATAACCAGAGGGCTTTATTTCATTCAGCTGAAACGAAAAACTCACAAGGAAAATGAACGGTATATCAACATTATAGTTGATCATATTATAATTGAGCTTTCTACTAAACCCATGTTGCATGTATGTTACTATATAGTCTACCTACCTACTACTCACCTTCACATATAATACTATATAGGCTAGCTAATGAAACTGTCCTGTACTGTTTGTGGAAGAAAGTGCTGTTGTTTTTATTACAAATGGCCAAACCATTCGCCGTTCCTGATATGAGCATTATATAAAAATATTTAGTTACTACAACACACATTAATAAACACTTGAATCAGTTCAGTCTGCTTGAGGCAATGTGAGAGAGCTCCCTCCTCATCGTTTTTTTCTTCAACTCCTCCGTAATTCGCAATACATCTTTTGAAAGTTCTGGCATCATCACACACACCTCCAATTGGATGATCCAATATAAAAAAATACATTAAATGTTATCATAGGGAACGCCACAACGATAAAACCAGAAGTAAAATATTGTATATACGGTTTCACCCCAACTAAGCTAACTAAATTATGTGAGATCCACCTACCACTTACAATCAGTTAGATAATTTCAATAAGCCAATCCAAGGTTATCGGTTGATCTCATTTTACTGGGAATATCTCATATTACGGTAGGTGAGGTGCTCAGACCGGATAGGAGTAAAAATACAAAGTAGCATGCTTACAAATAAGTCTGAGAACCCATTTATAGGTAACATATTCTGCATTTAAAATCCCGGAATAATGTGTCTGTGTCTCTCTATAAAAAATGAATCACTCACGAAGCCAGTTTCACAACAACTTATGTAAATTCGCCACTATCTTTATTGTAATGGTCGTTTGTACTGCATTAAATTGAGTCTTTCATTCACTGACATTCAGGAGGAAAAATTGTTTCCTTCATTTATGGATAGGCACATCCCCGAAGGAGTCATACGGAGTATTTAGCCATACGGTAGAAGGAACCATATTCGTATTTATTATGAAGGTGGCTAAAGTTCGTCATCGTATCGAAGTTGCTCGTCAGTTGAACAAGATGATTACAATTTCAATAGTGCCGCTGCCCTTCACTGTCCTGTTCTGAAATTTTTAACTGGCTTAGTTTGTGAGATAGAGATGGATTGCATCTTTGCATATCTAATTTCACCCGTGATATTTTTACACGGGGGAATAAATCATGACGCATCAGAAAAATCAGTGTAGCCATAATACTGCACTTTAAGATGCGAGAGAAAAGACAAAGTCATTTTATGTGTGTGTCACTAGGAAGAAAGATGACAAAGCAAAGTATAATCGAGTCGAAGATGAAACGTGATCATGAAGACAGACATAAAATAAAAAGATGTTGATGTGAGATGCATAATACATTTACACACATATGCGAAATGTGGATCTGAATGATGATGATGAATGGGAAGGAATTTGTTTGCTTCGTATTCGAAACCAAGTCTGAGAATCTACCTGAAAAAAAAATGCACTGAATAAAAATACAGATTCTTAATTATGCGGGACCATAGCTGAAATGGATCATGTTCAGAACGTGTAGACATTTTCAGTATAACGACTGTCAAAAAACTAGAGCAGTTTAGCAACAGGCAATGTTCACAAAGGAAAGCTGTTATAGGTATAGGTGAATTTATATATCATTTTACACCTTAAAACTTTTACGTGCAAAAATGCCAGTTTATTCATGGGATTCTTCACCAATCTCCGTAGCTTAATTTAATTTAAAAAAATCATATTGCGTTGAAACTTAATTGACTGAAAAAGGACGCATCCGTCATAATCAATTTTACTTAAATATTTGCATTCTTACTAGACTAAAGATGATGGCGGTGATTAATATACATTATTAGCGGATTTTTATACTGCACGATATTGAAATTTTCTCGCTCTCTTCATTCCGATTGTAACTTACACCTTAAGCGTCCGGTGGTGTGTAGCCAACCGTCAGTAAAATGCTTTTTTTTATTCTATTACATTCCATTAGTAAAACTGACGGATGGTACAATGTAGGAAAAGTCAGGAGTACTGTGTATTTTTTTCAGAATTGAAGAAATGATAGACCTTGTCTAATACGACATAAAATTCTTCTTTTCTCGCTCTTTTGCCTCATTGAAACGGTACAATGACTGCAAAAGCGTTGTTTAAATAGTAAAACTGATTTGCACTTCCTCTGCATGGAAATCTTTATGTCAAAGGAAATCTGGCTTTTGCCACCAGTTCATATCTTTGCTACCACATTTTTTTGCGTTTTAAACTTGTCCAAGTGAATCCTCTGCGAAAATCTTGGGCAACTTTCTCAGAACATTTTCAAACACACAATGATTATATGAGCTCAGCCCTTAAGACGTCGACCTTTAGTTTCTAGTTCATGCCAATGATGTTTTGATTCGTATTAACTGCCGAGATTTATGTAAATCTGATGAGTCGATTTTATGCAACATTTCCTTTGTTGATTTGCATGATGATAGGCAAAACGACCGTTTTCTATTTAAAAAAATCCATGCAAAAATAATAATGCCCCGCATTGAAAAGAAAGAAAGAATTCATTCATAACCTAACCGTGAACTGAAGGAGCTTTGCATGCCACATATATCATCATAATTATCATTCAACCATGTTTCTATCTAATAAAAAATTGTTGACTGCTACGTTCGTAGAAAAACGCATGTCCTAATATTTAAAAGCAAACCAAACCACCGACAATTGAACATAACTCGTCTTCAACTGTCACTCAAGTCACATCACATTGTCTTGTCTACACAACGGATGATATGAGAATGGTTGGTAATGTTGTGAGATGTGTGACGTGATGCGTCATTAACCAAATAGGAGCAAATTTCATTGGCATAAAAATAATCAACGACAAATCAAGCCAGGGAGAACATACATAGAAAAGTGCACAAACATATAATCGGTAGCCTTTAAAAAAAATTAAATTATCTAATTGAAAGAAGTACTATTCCTATTTAGCCTCTCTCATCTATTGAGACTGGTGGTCTATATAAAGAGCTAAGTTGTTATTACAAGATTATATTTATGATAATTCAATGTGATTATTTTAACCTTCAACACACCACATTCAACTCAACATCAATTGGACAACCTACCTTCCATTACGTTTGAAAGCATAGACAAAGCACATGAAGCTTCTGTGTCTGACTACCTTGAAGAGGAACTATTTTATTATTAAAAATTATCGTGCACAATGATAACAAACGATAAACTGTGGCACCGATATAATGGGACTCAAACAAAACAGGATGTGCAGCATCAGAGATAGAGAGCTATACTAAAATTAGTTATTTGCTTATTTTGCATTTATCATCATATTCATCATCAACGAGAGATGTACGTATTTAGAATGAAGGTAATTTAATATACGATTCATCATTTGATAACAACAGCCTCTCTATTCGGTAGCTGCTCTTTAGAAAAATGGGCTATGGGAGTTGGGAACCAGATAGACTGAGATACAAAATATAGCATATAATTTTTCATCAGATAATCATGGAACTTGGATTAACTACATTGCATTGCATCTAACATAAAAAACACTGAGACGCCTATGATATCATGATGATGATGCTATGATCTGACAATAATACTAAATTTTTTTGCTTGCAGTTGCATACGTCTATATAGGTAGTTCATCCAAGTTCATCATTTAATGGGGATTAACCGTTTTTCATCAATAATAAATCCTACTACTACTACGGTCTGAGCACGGAGTTAATTCTCGTGAAAACAAGTATACATTCCGCATTATACGGTTTACACAGAAGATTTAACGCCAAAGACCTGAACAAACATTGTAATTCGATTCAATTCTCGTGCAGACGGTCATCCCTATACTGCTGCTGCATAAAATCAACAGGTAAACACAAATAGCTACAGCGATATGAGCGATGATAATGATGATGATACTGACAAAAAAGAAGTAAATCACTGATATAATGACGTAATGTAGTGAAGTAGCGCATCTACATCGACACAAACATAAAATATGGGGGAAGACGCAATAGTCAAGTTCGAATAGGGAGAGCCATACAAGGGATTTTTGTTCCAATAGCCAGTAGCTCCTTGCTAAGGAATTTGCCCCCAACCGACGCACATAAAACGTACGTTGCTGTCACCAGCTAATAAATGACCACATCATTTAACGCTATAACATACTTCCTACTAACGAACATCATCAATAAAAATGTGTGGAAATCATAGACCTCACCACTTTTTACGAAAAAAACCGAGTGCCAAGCCCATCATCAGTTCAGCCTGCCTTGCACTACACAAAACATTTTTACGACCGATGCAATTACGCAAGACCATTCATGCAACTACTACTGTTTGCACAGTTCTGTTCCTCAAACCAAACCCAACAGATCTATATTCAGGTCTCAATTTCGAATGGGATTTGATGACTGCTCTGATTATGCAAATCATGTCATTGTGATCATTGACTAACCAGCTGTAAATCTGATAAAATCGAAAGAGGTTTGACTGTCAACATTTTTTATATCAAGCTCTTCAAAATGAACATTACAATTACATACGTTTGGTGATTTCTCATGTTTCGTTAACCACACTTGCAACTGCAATTCGCGGATCGCCTCTGCTCAGCCTTTTCTTCTACAACCAGCATCACAGAGTTGGTGTTGGTGTTACGTAAATTGAAAAGCAAACAAATCTGTCTTATTAAAACCACCTTCTGTTGAACCATAAGTCAAAAAACGATCCTGTATTTACCGTTCTCACTACGCTCATACATAATAATCACAGGAAAATTATTACCCTACGCGCCCACGAAAACAAGAAATACAAAAAAAAAACTACAAAAAATAATCATCTCCTTCTTGGCTACCTACTTTGAATTGCACCAGGATGCAGGAGCAGAATAAAAGTTGCATGCATGGATCCCTCTTTCATTCGCTCATTTGTGGGATTTCATTCATGAAAACTCAGTCAGTCAGTTTATATTGTAGTTTGGATTGAGCAGAAGAGCAGCGGTATAATTGCTAGCCCTGTTCTGTTTACAACCTTCAAGTTGTAGAAGAGGAGTCGAGTTTTTTTTCTTCTTCAAAATAAATCAGTTGCATTAGAGTTGTGAATTCCTCACATTTCATCCCTTCAGGCATTTTTCGGTGTCTTGTCAATTTTCATGGTTTAATTCTTATCTTAATTTGCAAACCTCGACTCCCCTGAAACTTGCCACTGTCAGTATCAACATTCACCATGATGAGATAATGGTAAATGTGCACATTATGCGGGTACTAAAACTTGACCTTCGGCTCTGACCTGATGAGCCATTCATCTTCATTTTCTTGTCGATCTATCACACATTTAATCCCAAACTTGTGACTGTAGCCGATCAGACTCCTCTCTGTATGTAAGTGGCCATAAAATCTGCATAAATGAGTTTTCGGTTCATGTTCATCCTAATCACAATCATCGGGGTGGACTACGTGTTCTACTCAGCCTGACATTTTTACTAGATCCTTAACGTCCAACGGTATTGCTTCATTAAAATGTGAGTGAGCATTATAGTATGTGCAGAAAAAAACTAGTGAAATGTTAATGACGATGGGGCTGAGAGTAGAATCGACCAAAACGACTTAAACATGCATAAACATTTTCTCATGAGGATATAGAGTTTTATGCAAAAATCCACAAAATCCTGCCTCTATAAACTTTCATTTCCCACATTGGATTCCCACATCACCACATTACAATATGTCGATGCAATGCAATGGTGTGATGATGATGGTGGTGGCATTTTTTAGTAAGGACTGACGATGAGAAGGATGGGATCGTAAAAAGGAGAAAAAAGAAAGCTCAAACAATCAGAAATATAGCAAGGCTGTTTAGCGGTTGCACAAACCAGTGATTTTCTTCTAGATTTCCTCAGTTTTCTAACATTTATATACAATTACAACAAGAACTGCTGCTACTGCACCGCACTCCTCTGAAAAAAAACAACTCTCCAATATCGGTGGGAATGAGAGCAAGGTGGTTTAATGATAGAGCAGAATATTTATATTAACATGACTAACTGTTAAGCACAACATCCTTTTGTGAGTATTTCACACCTGATTTTTTATTAAAAAAAGCTAATGATTCAATTTCAAATTACTTTCAACTCGACGACTCAATGAGCATGAGCACTCTTGGTTTTCAACATTTACAATGTCAATGAGAAAATAGTTTTGAATTGGATGAAATTGAGCTGCGGCGCATCATTAACTTTTGTTATTTCTTTCGAAATTTATCCATTTGTACTGCACCAACCACAAACCGTTGAACACACAAAAATAATATACAACTGATGTTGAAACAGTCGAACAACGTGTCAACGAAAAGGAATTGCAACCTTGCAGGTTTAAGCTACACTACACGAATCTAGAAAAAGATATTGACTTACCACGACCACAATTTCCAAACTTCTGGAGAAAAATAGGAACGTCAGGTAGGTCCTTTACTGTATCCTTGCAAAGTCAAGAGGATAATCTGAAAGTGAAAGAGTTCATTTTTTAAACACGAATATTTCACAAAAATTTTATCCACATAAACTGTGTGATATAAAATATAAAATATAGAATCGGCCTTGTTATAAACGCGATCATTATCTTCCATGCGGAGTGTGACCATTGCATCGTATTATGAGTGTAAATATAGCCTTTTGACATTGAGCTCAAACGGCTATTACAACATTTCACCCAAGTAAGATAAAAAAGTCATCAAATAAAAGACAAATCGTTTGGTGTCATGAGTGGCATAGCACTTGTAATAACAGATTTAGCAACTCATTCGCTCATTACATCTATGGTTGTTGATGTCAGCGTCAGTGCCAGCCAAAGCCAACGGTCTCTCGAGATCAAAACACACAATGGTGAACAGTATGACAGTATAATACAACAAAAAATAATCCAAGTTGCAACGCAATCATCAATTTAATACCCGAAATTACAAAAAAATCGCAAGTCATTTCCGATACCTCATCTGAAGCTTGGCTGCTTAGAAATGCATCTCACATGAAAAAATATGATGCAGGCAATGACAATGAGAAACTAACCATCTAGTCCCCTGTCTATATTCCCTTATCATGGTAAATGTGAATGCACTTTCGTATGTAAATATTCTCAGAGGAAACTTCCACTTCCATGCTGATATAAAAATGTGCTATTCAATTATTTCTCATCAACAATAGGCAGCGCAAATCGGAAAATCAAGTCTCAATGTTGATACCACTCAGCATCTATTTAACTTCTTTTTTTTGGCTTGGCTTCACCTTTGTGAATCTAGCATTTCGTTAAGGTAGATTTCAATTTTTTTTATATCTTGATCACAAATGCCTTCGAAAGCTTTCCAGTTGTTGATTTTGATTGCAAAACTTAACACCTACCAGCAACTTAGGTAATACCGATTTGCAAACAGTTGCCCACTCTTAGATTATGACATTAGTACCCAACAAACTTCAAGACCAAATGACATAAAAAGTGCAAAAACTAATATCCTCTAGGTCATGCATGCTGTTGAGTAATAATGACATGTGTTATTAAGGAAGTAATTGCCTAATTTTAGAGTGAAAAAACCTACTCAAACTTACATAAAAATCAGCAAGCAGCACTAACAAGCCCTTAAGTTAGGTCGTAATTGTCACCAACAATCCTTGCCTTTTTTTGCAAATGCAAAGGATTTTTGCCATAATAAAAATATGCATAGATACACAGCTACGCGCACAGTATTCAGGGATAATAAAAGGTGCTGGCATAAAATGGTAACCGGCATGATGTATGAAGCTTTTTTTCATGAACTCTTTTCCTTCCTTCCAAAAAAAGTACAAGTGTACAGTAATTGGCCATTCAGGAAAGTATATACATCTGGCTCTCGTACAAAAATAACTTGTAACCGAAACCAACTAACTGCTGCACACATTATCATGAATTATAACGTTGGGGCAAACAATGCGAGACGCGTCACTGTGTGTGTGCTCAGCTTTGTATGTGCGTTTAACTGTTCCCAAAAAAGTCAATAGAGTGACTCATACAATGTGTGCACACCTCTTACCTTGACAATTAGCGTCCTAAAAGAATGCAATGCATATATATCTTGTCGACAAAAGTACACACAATGGTTTGGCTCTGCCATGGATGAAAGCTGCTGAGAGTCTAGTGCATATTTCAGTATTGACAGCAAGAACCTTTTTTAAATTACCGTTAAAAATCAAATAATACACTGCATGCTAATTTATTAACATTTATCTACAGTTGTACATGTCTTCCTGCCGTTGTTGGTGTTACAAAAAATGTTTTGTTATCAGTCCACATGTCGTATACAATGAAATGGAACAACCTTTAAACGTACACCCTCGCTGATTTGCACTTGTTAATGAGAAAGACTATCTTAGAAAAATCTTTCCTGAATATATTACTGTTGTTGGTGTTCACTTTAAATTTATATACTTTGTTATACAACCCCAAATGGCCGTACTAAAAGACATTAACATTTACACATTTTTGAACTATCAACTATCTCGCTGTATCTTGTATATACATATATATCATGTTAATGTAATCTTACACGCCCCAGTGGATAGAAACAAGAGCTTTTACGCTAGCTTTTTTTGATACCTACCAACATCAACAATTTTAAACCGTTCCTATTTTTCGCAATCGTTCAACTTTGCAATAAATGTTGCAACAGGGAAAATATAGCCCATTGTCTACTCCGGTTTGGTTCGCATGTCGTGTCATCGATAGCTTGCGCTCCTGAGAGGTGATGAGAAGAGGAAGGATTATAGAGTTGCTGCATGACAGGCAGACGACGAGGAAAACAAATAAAGAACGTTTGCAAAATCTCAATTGTGTAATTACAATTACGGTAGCTAGCTATATAGTGCTTTTCACAAATCACTGCAGATTCTTGGAAGCTGAGTGTTATTAGCATAACAAATAGAAAGAGCCACATCATTTTGCGGCTTTGAAAGCAGTTCCAAGCTTAGAAAAACGAAATTAGGCACACCGGTGAGTATGCGAGCACATGACCATCTTAAATCCTGACACATCCGTCTTTAAGAAATTTTGTATATCCTTTGCTTTTAAGGAATCAAAGTGACTCACGGTATGAGTCAGTCCGTACAAGTACAGGTGAGTTGCTGGTACGTCACAGCATTTTAAATTACTCTGACAAAATGCGGCATTTGTTTTTTCTGCCGTACCATGCTCGTGTGTCATTAGAGAAAATAATTTGCTTTACATCATCATATGTAAGCGCAAAACAAAAATAATGATTCAATTCCATTTCCTGCTTCTTAATCCCCAAGGGTCAAAAGGTTGGATGTTGACTGATAACATTATAACATATTATTCAGTTTTTTCTGCCATTCGTGCTGGTTGGATGGATAATATACCTACCAACCAAAATAGCCATAAAATATGTTCACTCGTATCATCATTCATCATGTAAATGGTGATGTTAATGTTTAATGTTTTTTCAATCAGTACATACAATCAGGAAAAGGATCTTGCCAAAAATCTAAAGAAGGATTGCTCTAATCTTGAATATCCATCAATATAAGTATGCAACATAGTGACACTGACATACGTTCATGCACGTGGTGGTCACTTACGTCTACTCCTCCACGATTTGGCACAAAACTATACAAGAGAAAAAGTACAATATTTGCCAAAGCCAAGCTCAACCACACAGAAACATAATAATATTTGACTGCTATCTGGTTACCATACCGTGCCCATTACACAAATAAATCGTCAAGAAAGACTAAAACTTGATCCTTATCTAATTATTCCTAAAATGGAAGTTTTTGTCTTCACTCCTCCTTCACTGACTGTATGATTGAGCTACTAATGACAAAAATGTGGAAGCCCACGGGGAACAGAAGCTCATAAAAAATAGGCAAATCCAATTACATACCTCCTGCTACCGCGCACAAGGACGGTTTGGTGCTAGGATGCATTTGCATGAACTTAGGACACCAGAGCCAAGACCACACCATTACATTACAGAAAATAAGGAACAAAAGAGGCAACCCTTTAATTAATTGATGGGAAATGACAGAAACATGACTACCAAGATTTTGGCCAACCGTCTTGTATAATTTTATTTTTATTTGTGTTTTGCCTGCTTTTACATGCACCCTTTCAAGTGTGTGCTATGTCCCTCAGCATATTCGTATACATAACATCGAACGTAATGTAATACATATTCTTTTTACTTTCGTAACTACCAACACAAACCACACATGCGTACATACATCATAATTACTTCCTCCATCCATAACACGAACCATATTTTTATTTACCTACTTTGATGAAGACATTTCAACAAAATGAGTGAGTGTACATAACCGCTCGCCTTCTTTTAAATGACATATTTCTATTTGTCAATATACAAACAATGTTGATGGATATAAACCATGAAACCAGTACATTTGTTCGGGTTGGACTTTGTTTTGTTTTATTAAAGCCTTACTTAATTAAAAGCTCACATGTCATGCCATGTGTGAGCAAATGTTAATTCAAAGTATGAGGAAAGAGAGAGGGCAGACCCCACATACGTACGTGTGTACATTGATGAAATGAGAATTAACCTACAGTACGTGAGTAATGTGCGTAAGTGATATTTAAGGAAAATCAGTAATTTCATTTTCTTGATTACTAAATCCACAATCACTCAACAAACTCGCACAACTAAACAATAGATCGTAAATAATCCCCCTTCTAAAGACAGTAGGCATGTGACCAATAGGATATTTGTTTCTACCATGTCATTTTATCGTAAAAATAACACATAAATGGACTTACAAATAAACTGCCAACCTGAAATAAGTACTCCTAAGTACTGAATGTAACGTGGGCATAAACACACCATCTGTTTGGAATGGATCATTAACTTTATTATTCAATTTGGTGGATCATTTACTACAACTTTTCCCTCTCATTGTTTGCTGCTGCATATCTGCATATGCCAAAAAGCTGCTAATGAAAGTTGTCAAGTACTTACGACAGCAATTAGCTTGATCACCGCTGCCATATCTTATTTGCAAATTCGTTCTCACGGATAATGGCTACCAATATTAGCCCGACAGAAGAGCTTTACATGTGAATTGCATCATTTGGTTCTTTAATACTGATCATGAGTGATAGTAAGTACAAATCTTCGTGCGTCTCCATAATTTGCAGGTATTGCCGATCACAGCTCAGCGCTCACCGTATGCGTTTCTGCATGAACTGTCAATAACAATAAATTCAACTGACTGTGTTATTATTGATGCCAGTGAATGGCAACTGGCTGTATGGTACGCAGCGTGAAACACGACAAAAGAGACTTTTATCCTGCATTGATTTCATGTACGGTTGTAATCTCTGATAAAAGAATATTTTTACTAAAATGGCTACATAGCGTTAGTAGAATCGCACGCCATATTCATCAACAACACATTCTCTAAGAGAATTTTTTTCTCTCGAGTTCAATTCTTTATTTTTATCCGTCTGGGTCTTGCTCAATATTAGCTCGCGACACGACACTGAAACTGAAAGTGTAGGCCACACAAAGACAAGACAGGAACAGTTGTTGTTGCAAAATAACGAAAAAGGTCAGAAAATTCAGACTATGCTTTTGCATCTCAAGATTCAAGACTGAAAGGTAAAATTATTGTAAAGGAAAAAATTAAAAGTACATTACTATATGACGATTTAATGGATATTTTGCCAATTCCACCATGCAAACTAAAATATCTATCTGCGATCTAACCAAAAAGTGTTCATGAAAAAAATGCCCCTCGCTTCTCAAACTCATGATGTCTTTATCTTTCTTTCTTGGAGTCATTTGAGCTTCTGCACAACAATGTTATTTCTGGCATTTTCCATTTATCCATAAGTCATTATTGCTTGCCCAAATTTTGGATGATGATGGTCAAGAAACAAAATGGTTTCTTGGAAGTCCCAAAAAGACAACGTAATTCTTTTTTTATCAGTCACAGTCAGTAGCCAAACCACTACGTGGAAAAAAAGTTGTGATTTAAAGAAAAAACGAAACTTCGTGACCTTTAAATCCTTCAGAACGATTCTTCATCTGAAATCTCAAGAGTCCACTTGAAAATAGACAGTGCTACATGAATCTGTAATCTAACTGCACAGCAGCATATAATATAATAATAGAATAGAGCACTACAATTCACAATAAAATTTCACGACTGAGCGAAAAACACGTCCGATGAGCAAACGAAATAAAAAATACTTGCATTATCTCTTATACCTTCATTCTTTTTTAAAAGTATTTTTAGCATCATCAAAACCATCATCATCATCATCACCACTTTCTTAATAGAAACTGCGAATAATACAGTGTGCAAAAATTGCTATAAAACGCATTCATTCATCTCCTATCTTAATTCTTCGATTATAATGTTCAACTGAACAAAAGATACGCGCAAGACTCCGTGTGTGCATCTTCCCAAATTAAGAGAATCTTCTTCCCAAGTCGAGTGTCCGACTGTCTATAACGATGAACGAGGATCCCTCCTCCTTCTAATGGAGTTACTTCACTTTTTATTGTTATCGTAGCATCCATGCGAAATGTGGATGTAAACGGCAAACGTAAAACCATTCTCTCCTCTTTCTTTCTGATGTGTGTATACAAAATCATGGAAAATTCTTTTGAAAATGAATAATAAAAATATATTATCGTTCATTAGTTGTTAGTAAATATCGCTAATGAATCTTAACTCTTCATTTAACTCATCCCATCCCACTCATCACATCGTCGTCGTTCCGTTCACTCATATTGGGTTACACACTCTCGTGCGCCTTTCTCGTCGTCATTAAAGTAATAATCACATTTCCATTTTCATATTATTACATAATTTCCCATACACTTCAGGTGATCAACTTAAACTCTCAGTCAGTTATAGTGACAATGACGTGATAAAGAAATGCATAATATGTGGGTTGCATATGGATTTATAGTGACAAACATATCATTTTTTTCGTATGCCGCTATATACAAAGCACTTGAGGAACGCACGCTTTTATACATTGTTACATGCTGAATAATTATGCCCACTTGTGGCTGAATAAAAATGGCCTTTTCAAGTGTTAAGTGAGATGACTGATCACAAAATTTGATTGTAAGTGTCCCTCTAAAACATGGAAATTATCATCACGGGATGATGATGATGAAGATGATGGTGGTTGTGTTATAATACACAGTATTTCTTTGAATGCACATGCTTCAATCTAAAAAAGGACAATACACAAAACTGACGTCTTCTTTCTTTTCCATTACTATTTAAAAAAGATATGCCTCCTTGTTCCTCCCACTTTCAACTAGCTGAGAAGGTTTTGTGTTGTGTTCCATCTTTGAAAAAAAAAACTTCATTTTCATATTATGAGCTTAATCAAGCATTACAGTTTTCTCGAATTTCATATGTCATCATCATATATGTGCGTATGTGTATGTTGTTCTTTGAAATGCAATGAAATAAACCTACCTTTTCGTAAACATAAATGATGAGGATGATAATGATAAAAACAGTGATGTGTATAATAATCACATTTTCATTTTCATTTTCTTTGTCATAATTTCCCCATCAGGCTTCGTCAATTAAGCTAAATTAAGCGACATTATCAATTTGCATGCAAAACTGGAAAGACGTTCAGTATTTGCATATATTTTTTTGTTAAACCACTCCCAATAAGTATCCTCTAGACGCATCCTATATCTGCACATTTCGGAGATAAAGCTATCAAACTTCTATTAAGAATTGTGTCGTTTCCAATCGAACACAAAAATTACTCAACCCACGGATTTTTGAAATTCACAAATTGATTGAAGAGACTATTTTTTTCAGTTCCAATCTACGGCAAAATTTACATTTGAATTCCTGTTTTCATTCAGGTTGGAATTAAAAATATCGCGTGGATTGAGTAATTTTGTGTTTGACGTTCAACGACACAAACGCTTAATAGAAAGTTTTGATACGCTTTATTTCCCGAAATTGCAGATATAGACAAACAAAAAAGTGCAGTCTAGAGGAACTATCAGTGGTTTACAAAAAAAATTATGCAAATAAGCTTACCGTCTTTCATTGTCTGACTGAAGGGTGTGTTTAGCAAAATTGGCGATAATTGAAAACCTTTTAATTTTAAACAACATATCTGATGGGATGATCGATGATAATAAACACTGATGTGAAAGAAATTTACTTTTTCTTTATAACCTTCCGGTTCATTTCATCTTTTCAATAGATAGTATGCCAAACCGTGATGTAACTCTCTGTATATCTGAGCGCATCTCCTTTAAAAACTTTTTTGACTATTATTATGCATGTAGCCTTAACAAAATGGTTCGTGACTCTGACATTACGATTTTTACACTGACCACATCATCATCAATAAATTATAAAGACACGTTACCAAACTTGGAAGCGGCCCCTTTCCTTAAAAATCAAGAGCACACACATGAGAAATGGGAATATGTTATGGACATATAAAAATATAATTCGTTCAGGTTTAAGAATGGATGAAATTATGGAAACCCATCCGTATATGTTCATTGCGACCATTTTTTTAAAATGTGTGATTGCGTTAGATAAGCTCAAAGAAAAGAATCAAGTGAAGACATTTTCAACTGTGGAGCTATAAATTGTAGCCTGTCGGTAACTGGTTTATTTAGTTTGCGGTCATGTGTACGCATGTCATTCTAAAGAATGTGGTTTTTCATCACAATAATATTATCTGGTGGACTCCACCTGCGCTTGACTTTCATTTATGGAAAATGCAAAAAAAACTAATACAATTTGTGAAATCATAGGAGGAATCCCTAAAACGAGGTAATTTTATGAGCTCTTCTACCAACCACGCACTTAATTTTGGGCGAGCTGGCTCAAATCAGTTGCAGTAGTATTTTATTTATGCAAATTATGATACAACATTGAAATTGAATTTATAGAAAACATTTTATATGTCTCACCAGCAAAAGCTTCTTTTACCAAGTAATTAGGGGAGCCCATGCGTATTACGTTCAATACTTAATCCGCTGCTTTATTAGGGTCACGGACAAGAGTCAACAGTAATTAATCATACTTCAACTTTATCAACTAATCCGTGTTACAATCAAAATGTCACCTGCTCAAGATCAAACCTCCTTTCACAACTTGCTAATTTATTCAAGTAAATCCACATGATTCATCCGAAGTTTCTTTTAACCGTCCCCATTCACTTTATACACTTTAGAGTTTGAGCATTTGAATCCATAGGTAGCCACTCTATTATGTTAAGAGAGAAACGCAATACATGGAAACTACAACTTGAACCGAACGCTGTAACATTCCTTTTTATGATGTTTTTTTTCGGTGGGACAATTCACTCACACCTTCTCCCATAAATAACAACCCTATAAAAAAGGATGTCTTTGTTTGGAACACTGATTAAAAAATTGTCTTCACACTTACGTTCACTTCATTACTGCTTAAACGCATACTATCCCTTCACAATTAACCATGCAAGAATCCCACGCAGTTAAATCACCAACAAAGACGAAGCCCACAAAAAAAATTTGATGTCAGCGTCAACAAATTTTATTAGCCGTTCTGCTACATAACTGCCACAATATTTTGTAATTAAGGTGACCGGGATTAATTTATGGATATGGGACCACGATGTAAATCAAATCACACAAAGCAAAGGCACGCCAACCCCGCTCCGACCGTGTGTGTTTGTGTGAGTTCTTCGTTGTCTGAACATGCAACTACTAAATACCAAATTTGCAATATAGATTTAGAAGTTCACATCTATCCTCTCATCATCATCACCATCACGTTTTTGCTTAGGAAAGAACCTGCACCTCTTCTTTTTGGCGATGTAGATACATTCATATACACGAACCCTATCTTGCATCATGTGGAGCACTTGTTTGACTTCATACATTGCACATCATCACATCGTGTAAAATAGTAAGTAACCACTGAAGTGACCAGACCACACCAAACAAGACTTCTTTCATGTTTTCCTACATACACATTTATATGGTTGCAATGCGAAATTCCAAAGCGTTTACTTCTTCTTACTATTACGCACGTAGAAGATCCCTCCTCTTTTTTCAACCACTGATGATGATGGAAGAGAGTAGCCATAAAATTTACATTACATACATTCATCCCCTAACTTATTTGGCTACTTTACATCTTCTCTACAGATAATCATGATCATGATACTTAATAGCGGCCAAAGAAAAGAGAATCACATAGACACTCACCATCATCATCAGCAAATGAGGAGTACAAATTTTCTCACCGATTTTTTCAATACTACACATAATTCGCATCGCATCGGCAGATGATCACATATATCAATCTGCAACGGACGGATATACATATATTATGAGAAAGCATGCTTATGCTTTCAACCTGTATGCTTGTTTGCATGCTCAAAGATGTGCTTAAAATCGAATACATCTTCAATTTTGAATTGAAGCATGCAGCAGCCAATGCAGAGTTCAGAAAGTATTTGCATTACTGGCAATAATGAAGAGCAAAGGAAACCTGTTGCGGATTTATTGAGGTAACAACAGGAGTGTAATGCAATACAATGAAATGTTGATGCGAATAGAGATTAAGTGCCACAATATGATGATTATGATATCTTCACAGCAAGATGGATGGATATACACGATCAAATCATAATTGAATGCAAAGTCTATGATCTCTCATCATCTCTCACTGATGAGAAAACTCTCGTTAATATTCAATGATTTTCATCCTTGTGTACATCATCAATGTTTGATTTGCTATGGGATGGTATGGTGTGAATACGAGTAAGCGATGGAATGCAAAACATACTTTTTCCTTGTTGAGTTTTCCCTTTTATTCCAAAATAAAGTTTGTTTTCATTTTTGTCTTGTATACAAGCTTGCACAATTCACACAGTATGCTCAACGTTGAGACTGGCTCAACTGACAGAAAAATGCAGTGCTAATGATATGTAATGAGGGGATATTTTGAGGATGACTAATACTATCTCGAAAAGAAGAGCCTATTCCAACCAACAATACGATAAGTTTAAATGAGGGCTATTATCTATGATTTCAAAAATTTTGGAGGAATCTTTATTTAGAAAACAATTTTCCCCACTTTTTGTCGTAGTTTAATAATGAAGCCAGCAAAATTCTCAAGCAAAAATTCTCCTTGTGGTTATATATGTGATGCAGGTAGGTAAACCATATTATGTACAAGTGAGAGAGAGATCTTATATGCAACGGATGTGGTATGGATTCATAACGAGTTTTTTTTTGCAAGAAATAAATACAACCAAGTAAGAAGACAGCCATGTGAGTGAGCCAAGTAAACCGACAATGAATGATCATGGTGGAGAGGGACAAGTGAATAATAATATGTAATCTCTGAACCCAGAGATCATATTGGTATTCAAGAGGGGTGCACACGACGATACGATGAGTATAAAATCCACCAACTTGTACAACAACTACCACTACTGTGAAATAATATGCAGGTTGAAGCTACAGAGATGGAGGGTTAATTTTTGATCACTTGTCAATATGGCCTGCAAAAGACCACTTGTTTCACTCCTCGAATGTTGTTCACATGTTGAATGTCTAATCGTTTTCTGTATGCGACCTCAAGTTTCAAAGTCCCAGTTGAGCAAGTAAATAAGGTGTACGTGTTTAAGAAGTGAAGTAACACTAAATATTCATTTATCAACCTAATCCAGCATTATCATTGTGTATATTCACTATACTTCGTACTAAATGCATGAAAATAAGTAACGACCAAAAAAACCTATTTGAACTGAGCCAAGCATTCATTTTACCTCCTTTTACCTTGACTCGGTCGTTCGGTCGGGCTACTGATACAGCAAGATAAAATAAATGTAATAGTTTTTTTTGGTTAGGTCCTACAGTGGTGTGGCGATTTCGGTCGTTGATTGTTGATGATAACACGATACAAGATGAAATGATGTAGGTGATATGTTCAAATATGAGTCTGCATAATATGCAGGTGGATTGTAGTCGAAGACCATATTATTACGAGCTAGCAGAGCTGTGTTTGTAAAGGGGTCTCAGATCTCAATGCAAATGATTACCAAATGCTGTTTAAGATTTTAAGAAATGATACGCACTTCTTTAGTAAGTGTTAGTAAATAACAACCCACTTCTTGGTGTTACTTTTTATGCAGATCTCTCTGTGTCGCAATCCACTTTTGAAAAGAATTTTTGATTTCTTGATTCCTCATTCATTTACAATTTCAATATCGATTAAGCCAGTTCAGACGAGAGTACATGGGCCTTCACCCCTTCGAACTTGCACAGAGAAACTCATAACATGCATAATAATTAACATTGCAATACTGTCATAACTTTTCTTTTTCTCATTCCTTTCCTGAATGTGTGCCTTGAGGATGATGAAATCTTCAAGAATATGCATAAAACATAATATTACCAACAGTTGTGTGACGCGTCTCTCAAACTATTAGAGCTATATACACAGAGATTTCATTCGCTGTCATAATTTTGTTTTCGTGGTCCTCTCAGCTATTTCATGTTTGATAGGATGCAACAAAGTTTGCTTATAATTGAGTCAAGTCGAGAGTTGACCGAGAGCAACATGTTTAATTATACATTCCAGCTCACCAGACCACAATCAAAAAATGCCGTCTGTAAAGAAAACAAACGGACAGTCTTGAAAAATAAATGAATTATTAAGACACTTTAATGTCTCCTCTGCATCCACTTTAACTACAATATAGTTTGCTCGTGCTCAGCAAGAATTTGAGTGACCATTTGATTGGGTTTATTTACATCAATGCTAATATTTTCAATATCACCTCACCTCAAACATATGCCAAATATTCAATTCAGTTTCGCAATTATCATCAAACTTCATCTTCAAGCCATTTCGATGTTTCAATATCATTTCAATCATATTCATTAAGGAAACTGAGTCAAGTCAATGCTCACAATTTTTAGAACAATCTGCGTCAATGGGAAGAACGCAAAGACACGTACCTTTTACAACACAAATTTACATATTATTATACCACCTGAAATCCTATTAACACGCAATATAACAAACATTTCGAACAACTTATAATAGCATAGTGTGGTACTTGATAATTATTACATTTGATTGATATAAATGCTCTCTATCTCGGATCACCACCAAACCATAGCACCTGGCTGGCTCACTAGCTATTCTAGGTAACTACTACAAATCTACAACGCAATAAAAAACATTACGCTTTTATTTTTATTAACCTTGCCTTTTCTAATGGAATACGTGAAGTCGTCGCGTAATAACGGAGGGCAAGTTATGAGAGGGACCTACTCTTCAATTTAAGATAATAAATATATCAAATCATAAATAAGTTAAGTCACCGTTTGTCTGGTCAAACGTCTTTTTCTTGCCAAATAATCTCCCTTCTCTCGCTCTCAAAGTAATGAACAATTGCTCAAACAGAGCTACTACATGGCTTGTGAATGAGTATTATTATTAGTATGTACGAAACGTTATGCATTTTTAAACATGTCATGAAATATCAATCAAAAGTGACCGGCTTGTGCCAGTTATTAAATCGTCTGTGTAAAGTGCTCTCTACGTTTTCTAAATAAAAAAATTTACGCTGAGACTACTGAACTACTGGTGGCGGTCATGCATGTGTAAAGGAATCAAAATCAAGGTAGCAGCAGAGGTGCTTCCGTCCATCCACTACAAAATATGGTGGTCTTGTTGTAAATTTAAAAATTCAATGTTTTTATAGCCATAATATACTCGAGACCGAGTCAACTCTTGCTGAACAATTGGATAAGGATGGCTGGTAAATTGCATTGCATTGCATTACATGATTCATGATAATGATAGTATGATACTGTTTGGTCTTCGCACTTGGGTTGGTTTGCCTGACTTTGCTAGGTCAGTCGGCGGTTTCGGTTTTTTTGCGATTCAAAGCTGCAATTTCAAATTATGTTGTGAAGTTTGCTAAAGAGCAAGAAAAACTTGAGATAATACTGCGGTGATAACCATGAAAATGAAGTTATGAACTGTGAAGCTTGCCTGAGAGATGAGAGTGAAGCAATTTTTTCAGGTCTCCTCTGACTGAATAATATTGCTCGTCCTCGTCTTATTTTTTCTTTATGCTCAAAGATCCACTCGCAAATAATAATCATTCGCATATTCGTTGCAATAGTGGACAGACTGGCCAGATAACTTACATTTAGAGAGGGCCGTCAGATTGAGCATGAGCTTTCGAATGAATCGAAAGAGATGCAGATAGGTCCTTAACTACTACTTTTTGGCAACGTTTAATAAGGTACCGTGGTTGTGGTACTACTGCTGCTGCTAATACCAGTATGGCTTCATGTACGGATCAAAAGTACGAACGAGCCAAAGCCAACATCACATCATTGACAAAGTTGAAGCCATATATATACAAACGTGGCTAATAGGATTTGACCCCAACTGGTGCTCATCATCATTATTATCAAGTATTAAATGAAACAATCAACAATGGGCCAGCAAAATAATGCTGGCAGTAGTACGCCACAATGTTCCTTTTGACAAGGTGTACACATACACACATCAAGTCAACAATGCTATTGGTTGTGAAAAAAGGGGGATAAGTAAACATACTGATGATCTTTAGTGTTGGTTGGTAGTACTAATACCAATTGTGTCGTGTCCTCTCTCATTTGAAACTTTGCTATAAAGAAATGATCAAAAGATAATGTCTACTCTTATTATACTGGCATGGGATGGCATTTGGCAGCCAAAATAAATGAGTCCAATGAATGAATGAGATATGGTGAATTGTTTCGAGCCTCCATTGTCTTGCGGGAGTTATATAGGTCACGAGGATTCAAGATGGTCGGGGCCCTGTGTCAGTGATCTGAGGAATTCGGATGTAAATTGAATGAATGAACAAGTCAAGATGAAGCCTGTCTCCGCAAATTGGATTCAACCTTGAGTGACACTTTGATTGAAACTAAATTGTTTGGCAAATAGAAATAGATAGCGAGAGCTAAATGAATGAGGTAGCTGTTTGGCAGAGTAAATAATTATTATTTATGACACTCTACTTTGCTTTCAATGCGTGATTATCGTGAACAAACTACACATTCATTTATATTGCTCTACTAACTAGATTCTATGTTTGGGGTTTCATCTGACGCTGATCCGATTTGCAGTTTTACTATTATTTCCTTTTATATTTGTTTACACAAAGTTCTTTGGCTTTAGCCACTCAAATGACGTATCACTCTAAAATGTTTACTCACGCACATGCCCATTATACATTTAGCCAAGTACGTAATTATATATAAATGTGCAATTATAGCTTCCGGTAGATTTTTACTCGTTTGAACATTCAACATACCTTATAGCAAATGGAATTCCATGCTTCTTCCTTCTGCGTGAAGGTTACAACGCAAATAATAGTGTTGCACCGGGTCTTTCACTTCCACACTTTTTAACTGATTAGAAAACGGTCCATATTTTCTTATGATGCATACAGAACACACATTAAATGATTTCGTAGATTTTCGAAAAAGGCTTGAACGTTCACTATGCAGGGTAGAATCACATATTATTTTGTTCTGTTATTATTGTCAGCAAGTAACTGATGACTTTCATTTCACAATTTTCATGACATTCTCGTCTCACTTAAAGAATGTCCAAATAAACTCTTGATTTTTAGGAACTGAAAACACAGGGTTCCATTTCCTTGTCAGGCTTTGACTATTTTTGTTTTAATTTTTTGGAATGTCTTGCTTTCTTCCAAGTTTCCGTGAGTGTACAAATACAAGTAACATTAATTGTATCAAGCGTAGTAAAGAGAGTATAAATATGGCCTTATCTTCAGATAAAAGCTGAAGGTTCAACAAGTGACAAAAGTTTTGACAAGACAAAAAATGAGAACACTTCTTGTAGCTCCAATCCAAAAGAGTAGATCAACAAAAGCATTGATGCAGTTGCAGAATACGCATGCATGCCCGTTTGTATAACCTAGCACAAAATCTTATATTTACTGTACACATAAAAATGTTTACCAGTAAACAGCATGTAATGTGTGCTTATAAAGCATTATACATTTTATATACGCAGGAAAGGAACGCAATGCAGCCCATGTGTATTCAGCTGAGAATTCTCGATACAGAGTTTCGTTCCACAACCATGGCCGTGATTTTCCATTAGCACAGAAACTGTATCCGTACATATGAACATGTACTTGGTTACCTGTGCATATCCTCATATTATATAGTCTGTAAGTAAATGTTGATAACAGCAATGATCTAGTTGAATGCATTCACATGCATTTTGTTGTTTTGTGTGAGGTGAGACGAGAATCTTTTCGACCATTCCTATCCTTAGCGCTTTCTATTGTGATTTGGCTGAAGTCTCAACAGAATACTTTTTAAAGTGAATGAATTGCATCTAGATGGCAAACCATTGTTCTAAGAATTTGCGTGTGTTCTGCCATTACTTTGTTCGTAACTTTGCTGGCATGCAGGTTTCACAGTTCAAAGACAAAGAACGTTGGACAAAGAGCAAATGACTTTTCGCTAATTTCAGCGTTATTAATAAACTTTTGTCAATGTGTCATACTTGTACTCGAACATAGGTGGATGGTTATCTTGATGTTCATTTAATTGGTAGCAGTTTTATTTATTTATTTGAAGTCACATTTAATTGAGTGTTATTGCATTTAATATAAGTATAAATGAAGGTTTTATTTTTGTTAGGAATTATATTTAAGGATGCGGATGTTTGATATTTGCAAAATTTTAAGCACCAAAACTTACAAAGCAAGCAATAAAATAAATGCATTCATCAATATTAGCAGTCCAAAATGTCAAACTTCATACAGGAACTATACCCATAACCAAGTAGAACCACAATGAATCGAGACAAATCCTATAAACAAAGTTGCATGATACTTATATCATAATGCATTATATAAACTGCAACAACATTCTCACGGTCACCCAGTACAATTAGATCAAGTACTTCCCATTACCAAATTTTTACAGGATGTAACATTTTGTTGACGAAAACCAATAGACGCAATCAACAGTCTCCTAAAGGAAATACCCATTAACAGTAAAAAATGGTTTGGCACGTTGATCTTTTATAGCCATAAAGTAAATTCATATTTGCATGGTTAGATACAAATGGAGACAGCTTGTATGTCCGGCGAATTGTCCGAAGGTAATGTTAACATGAATTGCTCAACGATTTGCACTGATCATGTCCGATTGGGACAGGGGTAAAATTTTACTACCGAAACGGGGAAGATAGATATAGGTAAAAAATTCAAATACGACGCATCAGAGAAAATTCAATATACATGGTAGTAAACTTAACATTTAAAATAAGGTAATTTGACAATAGCCTATTTAATCGACACCATTTCAGTCCAGGATATTTTAGACATTGATTATTGATGCAATTGACGATAATGTAAAGATATTCTATTGTAAATTCTTCACAATACATAATAATTATGTAGGTGCCTGCGTAAAGACTCATTTTTACATCTCGATTTTGGGGCACAATCTTAACCATATACACTTTTCTTTGCAGTCCCAGACAGGTAGCAAATCCTGTTGGTCAACTATTCGCATCTTCTATCGTCTCACTCATTGTAAAGCAGCTCCCATTTGATTTTTTCAAGTTCTTCAATATACTGATAGAATTTTCTCGTACTGACAGACACAGATGAATGCATATACATACCATTATTTGTCGCAGACTACTTTTTTGATACATTCTTTAACAAAATTACGCATGCATGCCTCCAAGCAGGAGTGTAGTTTCCATTCATTAACCTTGCAAACGTAAAATCCCAACTGCTGTTGATATAAACACTACTATACTATCATCAGGGAATTCAACAATTCGCTATACACATGTCCTTTAGATATAAGACAAGCAGGCCCTCCCACTGTCTTTACATCTGTAATATGCAAATGTGAAAGGGCATTGGGCTTGGGTATTGAAGAGGTTTACTTCAATCAAGACAGCTAATATGGGATATGCTATGCGTATTCAAGAAATTAGCAAGTTATGAATGAAAGGAAAAAACTGTTGATTTATACGCGACACAACAATCTCTCATTCCCTAAAGCACATTAAAGTGTGACAAGTATTAAGAACAAGCTTTTTTATGGTAGTACAAAGCATAAAATTCAATTTAATGGGATGACGACATCGTAGTCATCTACATCGGCAGAGTTTCGTACTCGTGTTTTAGACGCGATGTATTATTCCTAGCTCGCGAATATGCTAATTATTATTATTTTTCTTGCCACATATTTTACGCAATGTTATTAAAAATTTTAATAATTTCCCGTGTCAAATAATCCTGTTGGTAGATTATTGTAGAGGAAAAAATATATTACAAAAATGATAAATGATATTTGAGAGTTTAAATATGAGGTTAAGTGAAACTAAAAGTAGAAACCCAAGCTGTTTCACTTGTACTTACTTAAAATTTTGAAACTTGCCAGTTTTGTCACAAAAATCGTCAAATTTCCACCTCCTTGACAGAAAGATAATTTAGCCATTACGCAGAGCTACTTAATTAAGAGGTTGACTTGACTTTCCAAATGACCTACCATTTAGGTGACGTTGCATTTCATTCAACGAGTTGAGTTGGCCACAGTCACAGATTTTTCAGTTCAAAATGAGACGTGTTCACGTTTCTGATTTTGGCTAAAAATGCAAGAAAGTATCACGTCCTTTTGCCAAAAAGGTGACGGAACTATGTGTTGCATACGAATATCATACTGTGAACATATAATTATTTACTGAGCCTATGCAAGCCGCTAACAATGGTTGGTTTTGGTGTTGTTCCACTAAACCAGCTTAAAGTTTATAATGCCGTAAAAAGCCCAATTTTTTTATGCCGATCGGTTAGCTCATATACCTAAAAACCTTGATGTGTATTAACATTTGGCAGTAATAATAATGACCAAAATGATCTGCTACTATATCTATATCGCCCCAAATTCCAGCTTAATGAAGGACTAATTCACAGAATCAAAGAATGCGTCATTTGTCATGGCTCATCATTTCGGAAATGAATTGTATGGGTGCATGAGCACACATGTGAATTAAATTTTTGTCGAATTCATTGACCTGTACAAAAGGAAGGAATCAAGGAACCAACCACGTTTATCTTGACGCGGACGTTATGACGGGATGACTATGGATGCAATCTAATCTGAAAATGTCAAGTTTAATGAAGACCTTCCTCATTTTACATTTGATGGCAACTTTGATATTGCTTATCTTTTGCTCACGCTGCTGCTGACCAACGCACGCGCTTTCAATACTACACTCCCTATATACTTATAGCGCGTGCTAAGGGCTGACGTGAGATTGAGTAATCACCATAATAATTTGTAGAGATATGCAATTCCTTGTTCCACGTAAGAATAGACGGACCCAACGAACGAACCACATACATGCATAATTGAAAATAGGGCTAAGGGCTCCTTGCTTTTCGACAATCACTCACTTGCCCAAGTATACACGGCGACAAGTTTGGGCACATGGTCATCTTGTTGGCATTGTGTTATTATATGAGTGCACAAACCTAGTTCACAACTTGGATGGAAACTGCAAACAAAATATGACTACATAGACATAGAGCTTTGTTGATGAGTCTTTTGTGTTGAGGTCCTATACTTGGCATGCACGTTGCAGTAGGGAGTCTAGCGGAGCTCATAATAATAAGTCAACGAAATCTATTCTTACACATTCCTTACAACCCAGGATGTATAATATAGTTAGTTATATTTTGTTTTGGCTGTGGCCCTCACAAAATTAGATAGTTTTCCAATGAGTTACCGCGTTTTAGGAGACCCATAATATGAAGTCCTGTACTCTTAAGTATATAACAGGCTCGTAAAATGTTTACACTGTTTCACTAAGCCTTTATGTTTAATGCACTATCTTGTTACAGTGCATCGTATGCACCGAAGCGAAAAAACAAAAAAAATATTATGTATACAAAAACCTCATGCAGTTGTACTTATCATGTGCGCAGAGAATAGCCAGCCAGGCCAGTGCCACCACCAGCCACAACACCAGGTAAATCTGACCATCATCGGCATATCTGCGCATCAATCTTAGTCGTAGTTTATAGCGATAGAAATACGTAATTATTTGATCATTCTAGATGTCCGTCTGTCTCACAATCAGTGCAAAGTATTGGTTCCTGAAACTCGTTTCTATAAGTGTCTTTCAAGTTCATACACTACAGAGAAAATAGGCCACAACAACATTATTGAAGGTACCTGTCATGCAAGGTCCTTCTAAGGTTTCCCAAAAGGAGCGGTTTCGCAGAATTTGACGCTACACAGAAATGCAACGTTATATACAATATAGGTTAACTTGTTGAGGGTGGTCAGGTTCACGGGAAATTCTGCTATTGATTTGCATATTATAATATTTTACATTTTAACTGTTATAAAAAACTGCAACCGTATTAGATAGCTTTAATTATTAATAAGATTGGATTAATTCTCTGGTAGAGTAGCATATGTATGCGCTGTTGACGGCTCCTTCTCTATAACACGACACCTCTACCGGCAAACTCTTATATGTGATATACGTTTTTTATTCTAAAATAATAATGATATACTACATGCTATCATACGGTTTCTAGATATCCTAAATTATGTGCATTATTGTGATTACTAGGAGCTGTCTACAGATTCGTACATCTTGCACGTTTAGCATCTAGTTTACTTACACGTTGCGATACTTGCATTTCATCATGAGGGTGCATTTTTCTCTACATCCCCATCTTACATTTCCCTTCCCATTTTTAACATTATTTCACTCAAACGCTGTTACCACTTACAAAGCTATAGGTTACATATTTTGTACGTTACGCTTTATTACCACTGTAGGAATCCATCGTCTTCTTGTTAGTAGTACTTTACTAACTATTATCTAACGTTGTGGGTAATTTTACCATACTGACTGACTCATTGCGTTATGACGGCAGCGTAAGTCGACTAAACGTTAAGATGAAAGCAAATACTGGTTAAGGTCAGCGTTTTTGTGTTACGGTGCGAAATGATTCACTCGCAAGCTTTGGATAAGATGAACTCACTCATCCAGTGTGTTTCACGGCGTGAGCATACGCTTGTTCCTCTAGACTTCATCACATTATCATCATCATAAGACAATCATCAACAACATCAACCGCAACTATTATTGTTGCCCAGTCAGACTTACAGTCAGCAAGCAGCTAAACAGTCAGTACCATTATTCTAAGACGCTACTACCTACTATTTACTTAATATACTATACTACCCTGTAATAATATATATGATTTGAAGCGTTTAAAAAATTCTTCACCCTCTTTGTACAGAGGAAAAAGGATTGCAGCACATTTGTATTAGTGTAGTATACACCCTTCCATTTAACATCACCCTGTTCTGTTAGCACCTCCACATTAGGTAAACAATTATTGTTGGGCTACCACGAGGTATTAATTCATTTCTGTGTAGAGAGGAAAAACATTAGTAGGAAATACCAATAGGACATCACATCAATCATCACTATCGCTCTTCATCAGTCATCCTATCCTCCCTAATTCATTTTCAGTTAGTACATAATATTATGTACCTACGCATTAGTACCTCCATCTTATTAGCACATTGTGCATGCAATCCAATCAGAAAGGTGAAAAAAGGGTTAAGCTGAAGCCAAGCTGTAATGTAAGTAAGTAAGTAGGAAGCTCATTGGTAATGTTTTAGATTTTTAAGAAGAGACAGTATTTTACGTGCCACATTCCTCTTTCACTAGCCTCGCGATTAAGATTCAGCTCTCAAACTCCACTCCACTCACTCTCGTTCGTTTTGCTTGTTTTAATACCTTGTGTCAATCCTTGCTCGGTTTGCATAAACGGACTTGTTATAAGGTCTTGCATCGCATCGTACGTTTCTTATTGCGTGTATACGTCACGTCACAAGTGGTCGACAAGAGGAGAGGTGCCTCAGGGGAAGAAATATTGAAAGTTTGGTGTTCTTGAAGCAGAGATTGCTTTTTTGTTCGGGAGTTTTTGGGACAATGACTAAATAGCAAGAGAAGTGGAGTGAAGCAACTCTTCTTCTTCTTTGTGGTCAGTTTTTGCCTTGTCCTCAACCCATCTAGAGCTCAATTAAGCTGGAATGGTATGGCTGGCTGGAGTATAAGAATATAATAGAATAGAATTTCAAGTTTTCGGCTCAAAAAGAGTGAAAGATTAGAATACTTGTCCTTGATTTTTCGTTCAGTCCTTTTTCATAGATTCTCATCTCTTGCATGGTAGCAATATGTTGAAAAGGTGTGTGACTAACATTTTCTCTTTTTTGTCTAGCCCACGTTAGCCAACATCAGCATCTTACTGGGAGCTAATAGAGCATTCCGGTTTCTGCGACTTTAGTTCTCGAATGTGTGTTTTCGTATCTGCTACTTGGCAATATTATCGTGACGTAGGTCTTATTGCCAGTTTCGTTGCTGATGTGCCGTAGTGCAGTGCTCTGTGTTTTACGCTGAAACAATCATTTTGGGAGGATTATCCTGGTGTAACATAAGAAAAGTTCAGTGTTCTCAGCTTGATTGTATGCATGCAACTTTCTGAAGATTGAAAGGACATGACATTCGAGTGGTATAGTGATACAAAACGATACTAAATAATTTGACCTCGGTTTTTCAAGAGTGCAGCAGTGAATTTTGATACAATCATTAAAAAAAGTTAATTGTTCATAGGAAACTTTTCAAAATGAATACCACATCAGTTATCCCCAGGTCTCAGTATCCCAGCGTAGTGTCAATGATGACAAAGACCGTGTTGGATATAGCTGATTTCTTTCGGCTGTTCGCGTTCCATTTGTATCTCTACCTAGATTATATATGCAGAAAAGTCATTTTTGCTAAACCAAAGTCATTAGATGGAGAAATAATTCTGGTAATTTGTTTTTCTGTTACGATTGACCGCACTACTATACCATTAGCCATGAAACTTTTGTTTTAAACAAAAAACAATGCTTAATATTGCCATTTCCAAAAAAAAAATACAGTCATTTCTGGACAATTATTCTTAATTTAAATGAAGATGACCTATCTTCAGCCAAAAAAATTATAGGCATTTATTTTGTTTTCATGAAAAATTAAGTGCACGATAGGATGCCATTTTATTCAAAGTGCAATAACTTATTAATTTTTATTATTCTGTTATCATACATAACTAAATGATTATAGTGTTGCATTGCATGTGTGAACTACCGAACGAACATCTTGCACGAAATAAAAGATTCTATCACTAAATAATTAGTATGTATTGACGACACGTGTTTACTCTACAGGTTCCTACAACATCAACTATAGTATAAAAACAATCTATTGCCCTTGTGCTATAGCTATAGTTAGCTACCTATATAATATGCGTCTCGCTTATACGCTCTGCAAGTAGGCGTACCTAAAAACTGAAATCAACTAAGCGTAACTTTTTCCTGTAACGTTTGTTAGGTTACCGGATCTGGACGCGGAATTGGAAGATTCATCAGCTTAGAATTAGCAACGACCGGAGCCACAGTTATATTATGGAGCAAAAGTCCGGGTCCAAATGAAGAAGTGGCGAAGGAAATCCGGAAACAAGGCGGAAAAGCGTTTGCGTACAGTGTTGATGTCAGCAATAGGTTAGCTGTTGCAACTACAGCGGAACTGGTGCGTGACTAAATAATATGGGAACCTTGTGCTTTTCAATACTGGCATAAAAACATTTTAATGATGAAATGAAAATTGACTGCATACGAAAATTTGTGTGTAAACATTTTTCATGAAGGTTCGACGGGAAGTTGGTGATCCTACCATCGTCGTCAACAATGCTGGACTTATGAACATTTCATCTTTCATCAATCAGTCAGACAAGGAAATTGAAAATATGTTCAATGTTAATGTTCTTTCCAACTTCTGGGTAAGCGTATTAGCTTTGCGGTTAAAAATGCTCACTAACATAATAGGATCTCTCTAAACAACATAGTTAATCCTTGCTCATTTGAAGAAATTATTTAATTCGACAACAATTAGTTGGTTGGGTAAACCCAATAAAGTTTTTGTGCATTACTAATAGTTGTGACTTGGTTTTGCTCATTTTAGGTAATCAAAGAGTTTTTACCAGCGATGCTCGCAAAAAATCATGGACATCTCGTGTCTGTCTGCTCTGCTTCAGGAATTCTTCCCACAAGAAACATTGCTGCTTATAGCGCAACAAAGCATGCTGTGCACGGACTTCATGATGCACTCAGAGATGAAATTAGAATACTCAAGTCCAATGTAAAAATCACGGTGGCTTACCCATTCTACTGCTCGACAGAAATGCTTTCTGATGGAATACCCCATACCAGGTATAAAAAACCATTGGCTTATACTAATATATGCTTATATATCTGTGTAAAAAATAGAATGAATTAGTTGCGTCATCCTGTATTGCACAATGATCTTAATACGTGAAATAGTCGATAATTTCTGTGCAATTTCCAACAATTTTAAACCGCATTGAAACAAGACTTAAATATAGGCATCGTTATTATATTTCACAGGTTTCCAATGCTTTTCCCAATCGATCCCCCAGAAGTCGTTGCCAAAAATATTGTATATGGAGTTCGAAAGGATGTTGAGTACATATACACTCCCAGGCTAGTGGGATGGCTAGCCATGTTTTCGTGGTATGCAAATAAATTGAAGGGCAAACATCAAAACAGATTAATTTTTGCATGATTTAAGTTAATTTTAATATTTTTTCCAGGTTGGTTCCTCCACGCGCAGTTGAAGCCTATGCTGACTTCCTTAAACTCAACATTGATCCAGTAGCGCCTCCTCCAACAACTACGATGATAAATGGAATTCACTAACACGAAGGGATTAGCAGATCTTTATAGAAATTAATTAAACTATTATATCATGATTTCTTTAAGGGGTATTTTTCCTGAAATCATGGATAGATCATGCAACTTTTTTCTTTCAGCGTTTGCTATTCTCAGACCAATCAATCAAATTATTTTCTATTTACACAAGTTCCGCAATTGCTTACTAGTGTAATTGTTGATGTTTTACCATGTAAATGCTTCAAGAAAATATGCATTTTTAATGTTGTGGTGGGAGCATGAGCCTCATTTTATGTTCGTTAGAAAAGACTGGATTTTCATTTTATGCTTCTTCTATTATCTGTATGCGATACGATACAGTGTATATATATATTAATGTGGACCAATTTTTCCGTATTAAGCATAATAAGCTCTGTAGACATTACAAATAAGTTAACCCCTTCAACATTCCTGTGGTATTACCTTTCATTTCTGTACGTTTAGTAGAATAAGAAAATTGTATATTTGTATAAAAAAATGTTAGCCATTATGTTTGTTTTTACTTCATACTGAAGAGTCGATAATTGACAAAATAAATACAGATACATGAATTTGTACAGTTAAAATAACTGGATGCAATATTTCATTATTTTTATAAACTGAAAGCATTCGTTTTCCTTCTGATGGATTTCCCCCATTTTCTTCTGCTAAATAATTCTTGAACCATAATGGTAAGCGCGAATGAAGTGAATTAAATTATGGAAAACACTTGCGATCGATTTTGTTTTTTATATTTTTATTCTTTTTTTGTGTTTTTACATTTTTTCTATTTTTATGCTTTTTATTTTATATATGTTTTTTTCATTTATCCTGGTACTGACAAACGAACCATAAGAACATGGCAGCACAGTGATATTTGATTTTCTACATAATAAACGATAACCTTTCCCAAAATAAATACTTCAAAAAGACCTTAACAAAGACAAATTCCGAGATATATGTGTTAATTGATTAGGCATATTGCACGATAACACTGATATACTCGTTCATTATGTTCATTCGACAAAACAGTCTATTTGAAGTATTTTTTTTAAATAACTGCGAAATTACATTCATAATAATTATTGTTTTTAAAATTAAAATCTGAAGACTGTTGAAAAGAACATTTTAAATGTTTTATCTATAGCCTACAGTTTTTACAAATGGTTAGTGATATGTGTATGCGTTTTTTCTCCACTTCCATTTCTCATTTCTACTCTATGATCATCGTCATACACATAAAACTAACACTGTTAACCTCTAAACATTTTTAAATCATCGATATTATTGATTACATGGAACAACAAAAAATCCTACAACTACACATAATTAATGTTTTATTGTTCTTTCATGTTTCATTATGGATGTACTTCGCAGATCTCACTCCATATCGCAGTCTTAATCACATCTTCAAAGATATGTTCCTGTTAAAATACTTTCAATTGATTGCAATCGCAATGCCTGAAAATGTCTTTTATCAACATTATTTCTCATCTCTACTTTCTACCATCAAGGCAGCGTTGTAGACCGGAAAAAATGTTCTTTAGGAAACATCTTTATATAAATACGATTCCTTTTAAAATACTTACATAGAAAATACAAAAGCACTACCATCTATAGTTCGAGAAAATGTGCCCGACCAAAAATTCCTACTGTAAATTGATCAGTAGTAAAAATAAACATGCAGATTCTGCGAAGGCATTTGCAACAAGTTTCTCGTTTGAGAATATCTTGAAATATCATTTTGATATTCAGTCAGTGCTCAGACCCCAAATTTGGGGTCCAAAAAATCAAGTCCCGAAATTTGGGGTCTGACCACTAACTGATATTTGTGAGTTAGCACCAACCTTCCAGAATCTGCATATCTGAGCTTAGGCACGATATGTTTGACAATTTTTTGTAAAAACTTTTGGTTGAGCACGATTTCTCGAAACAGAAGAATGGTAGTGAAATGTCATAATACAAAAATATCTTCGCGAGAATGAGATCACTTCGAGGTATATTATACGAAACAGAAAGAGTAAAAACGAAGTCAAATATTAATTTGACTTGGTTTTCTTAATTTTTTTTCGCTGATGATATGCATACTCAGTGAACACGCTGGTTTTCAGGTTTTTCTCTTCCTGTTCCGTCAAACGCGGACCATTGTTTAAGGCATAAAGGTCGAACGCCGCCTGTGACCTTATTTCTGGCTTTCCTAACAACCAAGCCACGCCCCCTATGCAAATAATTATGCATTCGTAAATTATTTAAACTGATGATTTTATGTGTATAACATGATTAAAAAATAGAACTTACAGTTAAGGAACCGAACTTTGTCGATGTCGAAAACTCTTGTGCCCTTTTTCCCCTTGACAGTACACTCAAGAATCTCCTCGTCTGAGAAAATCTCTGTAAACAGTATCTGAGCCATTTTCCTCATTTTCTCATCCCTTTTATCTAAGGTAATCAGGTCATACGCCTCTTCCCAAACTTTGTCTGCCAAACCCAGTTTCTAATTTGGCAATAATGTAAAATTAATGCTGATTTATATTTGGCCAGTAAGTAAGATAAGTTAAAGTTGTAAATAAATTTCCATGTGCTATTACCAAGGATGAGTCTGCTGTTACATTATCGTCAGAATCTGGGTCATCAGTGTTAGAAATAGCATCTCTAACATTCCCTAGCTCGGGCATTGAGACGTTCCCTCCTTGTGTAGCATCGACATTTGAACATGAACTATTTCCAACTTTTTCTGCCAAGTCCTTTTAAAACGAGAACATCGATATACATTCCCTTGCAAATTCTTATTTAAACAAAACGTCTTACGGAAGGAATGATGATTTCCGCCTTAGGTGTAGTTGTGTTTATAAAACTGGAAGTACAACATTCACTAGTTGGAGCAAATTCTTGATTGTTAGTAGCACCTACATTGTCCGCTTTTTGACTGAATATACAGAAAAAATTGACCAAATTACTTTACAATGTAATCGTAATGTCACACTTCCAAAAATAATTATTAATATGGACATTATTTATACCCTAAATTGTGCTCCAGGAATATTTCAGACAGAACAGCACTAACTGAACCCATCCTAAAAACATGGAAGTTGAGAAATTTAAAGATTCTTTCATTATTAAAAAAATTAATCTGTTAATATTCATTTAACATACAACACTTTAGGGTCAATCGATTGCAAGCAAAGGAGAAAGTCTTTTGCGTCTTGGCAGTTTTGCGGAGCTCGTCCAGTGCTGATTAAAGCACTGTTCGACTCATGAAAAATGAGCAACTTTAAACGATCCAAACTGCAACAAATTAATTCGTAATTTCAGTAAAATCGTTATATAATCCTCATTGTTATACCATAAATTGGATTTTTCTTAATATTAAACTCACAACGATGGGCTTTTGATGACTTCTTGGAGAAGCAAGTAGAACCTATCGCCTAAAATTTTCTTAGCCTCTTCCAGATGTATATCCGTCCTAAAATTTCAAATTTTAAGAATTGAGCTTGTAGTCTAAAAATATTTTTTGTGAAGTGATAATGAAGTAGCAAAATCTATATTTTCGTACGGAAAAAAGGATGCCCTCAGTGATTCAATAGCATCAGAATCTCCAGAGCAGAAAGACCATGGGGATATGGATTCACGATTATTATCACACTTGCCCTCTGCAATAAACTTTGCTTCCTCCCTATTTTCTGCAGTATTAAGTGTGTTAATGGTTAATGCTTTCACATAGTCAGGATCCAAACCGTCTGGCAAAGCTTCGATGACATGTCGAAGCTTTTTGTGTGGAGATTCGTTTTGTGGACAATCCTGCTTAGAGTTGCTAATAACAAGAAATGCAATTTTATAATTGAATTAGCTTTTTAATACCCCGTATATCACAATTATCACTTCCGTTACAGCAGCATAATGTGTGAGATGGAATATTGATTTGATCCTAATTTGGATTGCTTACAATTGATCAAAACATGGTGAGAGCATTACTTCCGAACCTATTAAAGTAAAATGCAATATATATGTTAAAGGATACTTCCGTATTTGCATTGCTATTGTTAGAAAGCTGCTGATAATGAAGAAAACTTACAGGAGAAATCAGTCGTCTTTGCAACCTTTGACTTGGAAGTTTTGGGGGACTCCAAATCTCCTTCGTCTTCAGGCTGAAAAAACTCATTACTTCGCTTCGACATTTTAGAAAGGGCTGATTAGTTGGTAGATTTAAGGGGGTATTTTAATACTTATTTTTACTAAATTTCAATGCATGGCCAATCTTGGGGGGATAAAATAATAGTTAGAAAACGACATTAAAAACTACGGAGAAAATTTAATCTTGCTGGATGGTTAGAACAGATGAAGTTGTTCCTGTTCATGTATCAACATGTCCATTCATACATGTGTTCTTCTGTTTTGTACACACATAAGTAATTCTTAGTATTACACAGTGTATATATCTATATCATCCCACCACCAGAATATTACCTTTTTAATTTATCCTTGAGCACATATTACATTACGTGTTTGTATACCATGAGCAAAGAGTGTTTACGGACATACATATTACGGTAGTCCAACAAAAAGTACAGTATATGCCTACTACTGTAACAATCCTTTACCCAATACGTCGATGTAGAAAGTAACCTATCTCTACTTGGACATATAACCTATCCCTGTTGGTAGAATACAATGCAAGTGAGACATTTCGAGAACGGTTGGTTGTAAGAATATAATGCATATAGCTTTGTGCCTGCAGATTTTGTTTTCATCTCTACATATGCGAAATATAGCATTTGAAATGTAATTCTACAAAGTTATATAAAAGAAAGTAAGCTTTGTTGAATTCATCCACAAACTCAATGAAAGATGGAGAACGGATGATGAATTCTGAGGCTACGGCTAATAATTGTAAAAAGGATAGGCGTTTTAATTGCTTTTTTTATCCTCTTGCCAAATAAGAAACCATTGTGTTATTTAATTGAAAACTAATTTTTGCAACTGGTGAGCTATTAGTTACGTTTATTGAATGAATAACGCTGAATTAATTTCGTTGTAATTGCTGCTGGAAGCTTAACTCAACATAAAACCTCATATGAAACTTGTATTAAAAAATGGGGTGAAATGAGATTTCATACAATTTACGAAAAACTTACATCAAATTTCTGCTAATAATAGCAATGGATAATTTAAAGGTAATTTGGTAGCAAGCATTGAATTCATAAGCTAAATTTTTATGGTGCTTGTGCTTACTTATAATAAAACTCATAATGCCAATAAAAAGTTTCTTAAGTAATCCAACCAAAGCCAGTCCAAACCAATTGAAACGGTAACGGTTTAATCAACATTTTAACGTATTGATAGCAGTTAGTTCATTCGTATTGTCTTTCATGTTGCACTATGTAGTTCTACACAGGTTTGTCGAGTAAACTGTGACGCTTTGTTGTAGGTAAACAAGTTTTGCACCAGAAATCGAACACCTTAGCATCATAAAAAGGTTGCGTATCCTTCTCATCTCTACTCTTGTCTTGGCTCTCCTTCTGTATTCATACATCTATCCATCCATGGCATGTCTCATTCAATTTAAGAGTAATGGAAGATAAAAATGTTTTATCATGCCGGACGCGTATGTAATATTATATTATCTGATTCCCAGACAAGCATTACGAGTTAAACATGAAATTGCTTCATATATGTGTACGACATATTTTAATTAAGTTATAACATGATTGGCGTGCGTCGGCTATGTGTGTGATTGTGTGCCTTGAAAAGTCTTATGCTCTCTTTCTTTTATAGCTGATTCAGAAATGATTTTCTGTGAAATGCTGTTATGTAGTATATCACCCACAAGTACAGAGAATGCACCTGATTTTTGACTGTGCATGAAATGTCGATGTATCATTGCTTAGATTTTGTAGATCATCTTTTCAATCAAAACGAAAGCAATAGTTTGAAATATCTTAACGTAAAAAGATTGATGATGAAAACAAGCAAAATATCAATGAAATAGCTAAACTGTTATTTGTAACGTATAATGTACGTATTATATAGTGAACACATTTTTGTGTAACAAGATGATGTTTTAACAAAACCTTTAAGTTGAAGTTCAAGGCTGCTGCATTGAATTCGATTTGAAGTAGAGCATACGAGGTCAATTTTATTACTCTGTACTGTACTGTTGAGCTAGAGTTTGTAATTGGGACCATGATGTTATCTCACTTGTTTACATTCACATAAAATTCATTTGAATGTGCCATTTACATATTTTAAGCACATGATATGACCTGGCTATAAAATATTTTTGAAAAATTTGACTAAATTAACTTCTTATGAATATGTAATGTTTGTCATGTAGTCATTATGTAAAATCTAAGTCAGCGTATACATAAATATGGCATATTTTAAGACAATTTATGTACGAAAAGGGAAGGAAGTCATCAATTGACATAATATGTAAACGTCTACTTATCTGGTATGAAGTTCACTGGGTTTTGAGTTGCTTACTAAAGGTGAAAGAGCTGTCACGAAATCTTTGCAATTTGATGTGAAACGAGTGCCACTGCAAAACTAGATCTGTGATTCGTGTGAAACAATAAGGTTATTCATGCAACTTTTCAAATGGCAATCATTTCATTATCACAAATGCAACAACCCGTTGTTTGCAATTGCAATACTTTACTTTTTCCGGAAATGATTATTTAAGAATCCCATTTCATGGTAAATGGATAAATTTCAGTTTCCTCGATCGCATTATCTTTGAAATAGGTTGCTTTCATTGTTTTTCTCAAGAAAGTCTCCAATCAACCTACTTCACTTTACCATCATGATCATGATTGCAAGAAGCCAATCCTTTGTCTGAGCCTAATAAATAATCATACGCATTCTGGTCATAAATACATAGCCTTTATGTCAGTAAGCCCACGACACGAATGAAAACATTATGATTACTTGATTGCTAGCGAAAAATATAAGAGAGAAAGAAAATGAACATGTTATCATCATCCATGCCTTTCGCCTACTTTATCTTTAACGCATATATGTACATATACAGCTAATATTCAGCAACCATGAACATAGTACATATCTGCAAACTTTCTTTACAGAATTTACTGAAGAAAAAGGTAGACTACGTTTCTAAAAACCAGTCAGGGGTTGACCCACAAAGCGGAAGTCGGCAGTGCATGTTTGTAATACGCAAAAGAAGTATGCATGTATGGTTGGCTTTATTATATTCGAAAATTTTACCCATTTGCAAAGTAATATCTGGGCTGTACATGATTGCGTATATCACATCACATTCATTGATGGCAGGCATTAGAGGGTCAAGTAGGGTAGGGGGATGATGTATTATAATGGTTGTAAAGTATTATGCGAATGCAGACCTTAAATGAAAGAACCTATAACATACCTACCTACGATTACGCTTGTGGTTTAGCACTAGCTCAATACAGAGAAGAAGGGAATGAATTTAGGGTGAAAGATCAAAACCTGCATATCAAAAGTTTGTTACAGCAGGTTTTCAAGATGATGACTACTAAGGTAAACTTGACTTGTTGCATGTAGCTTGCAGAAAGTCGGGAGAGCTGGGCACGATAACTTTACAGGGAGGATCATCGATGTCGTCGTTCATGGTGGTCAGTTAGTTTAAGTGAAGTGAGCTGGTCACAGTCCGCTGAATCCTTGTTGACCAGATTGGTACTTCTCAAGTGCTCGAGTGAGAACCGTGTACGGAAATTTTTTGGTCTAGGTGCCATTTTCGGCATCGAACAAACATTTTTTAGCAATCGCTTTCATCATGGGGCTTAAGTTACCGGACTCCTGGAACAGGAGTTTTAGCACGTTATTGAGTTGCTCAATAGTCGTTCTCCTGTGTCAATTTGTTACCATCCAGGCCTATGAGCCTCCACAATCTATTCCGTATTCAGTACTAGAATATCCCAACAATGGTACAGTTTCGGAACAACCGCCGCCCGCAGCCGTGGCTGTTTCCGCTGGAAATGGAACATCTAGAGCTGATAGACGTAAGTAAAATCTTTTTTTTTGTTGCTTTTCGGGTCTGCCACTAAAAATTCTCATCATGCATTTAATAAATTATAAAGTTAGATGCTATGAGATTATGGTTAAAAAGAGAAACAATGGTTATAAAGTAGAATTTGTTATCAATCTTGATTTCATCAAACACTTTACAATTTTTGGTTAAATTTGTATCATAAAATTCCATCAGATCCGTTCCCTTGAATTTCGGTCTATCTGTACATACGTTTCTGCGTTTTAGGCTGTGGGTTTTTGACTCTGCTGTGGGCTACGCGAGAAATCACTTGAAATTAATCATTGTTACAAAGTAGGCCCAGAGTACCGTTCATCGAATTTGACCTGGAATGTGATGTAACATAACTATACGGCTATACCGCAGTTATGCAGATGCGAATCTGGCAAAGTCATATAGGTTCAAAAGACAAAACTCGTTTTTTCCTTTTATCGGGCAACGTATGCTTACCCAAAAGTCCTCTTTTCCATTCATTCCCGTCAGAGAAAAAGTGGTTTGCATTCATGAGACATGTTTTCAAATCACTTGTTGAATTGAAGCCTCCACCTAATTCTGAGGTAAAAAGTTGCCAAGCAGGAAAAACAAAAATCCGCTATTCGCCCAACCAAACCAAGCCCTAGTCTAGAGTTGTGTTGATCGAACGACGACGATGTTCATCGCAACATAGTGGTGGTAAGCCATAAAGATCGTTTAATGCTGGTGTTAGCAGTTATGAAGAGTTGGTGTAACCACGTGAGGCCCCAGCATTAAGTGTGACTTTTGTTAACAGACTTTAAAGCTCCGAGCTTCAACAACTTAGGTAGCACTTGCCAAAAAAATTATTGTTATAATGCATTTTGTAAGCTCAGAAAAAGAAGCATGTCGTTGCGCTGTTATTCAGGGTCAATCTTTTTGAAGTTCGCTAAGTGCATTATGAAATTTTCTGTGTCGAACAGATCGTCCAAAAGTTGTATGGTTTGTGACATTCACTTAGCCGACCCCGACGCACATACTTTCGAATGTTAATCATTCTCCTGAACACGAACCAAAGAAAACTTTTCTTGAATTCCTGTAATATGCAATGAGGTGAAAGACTGCATATGGATCTCCAAGTAGAAAATGACGTTTATCGACAAGAGAGAGAGAGCGCATTGATTATTTCCTATGGGTAGCCAGATCCTCGTTGCATAGCACTAAAATACAATAGCGAGGCTCATGTCCAACAAAAAATCGCATTTTTTTCGCTTTTATGCGTTTTCCATGGAGAGATACGGAAATGGATATGCGAGGCTAGGGGCTGTAATCTATGCCTGCGGAGCATTTGAACCTAATAAAATTGACAGTGTTTATACTTCTGCACGTATCAGTCATTATGATTCTTACCACACGAAATGATGATGGTGTTGATGCAGATGGTCTGATTTGAAACTTTAATTTTTGGGTCTAAAACTAAATAAAATTGCAATGATTCAGATCTTTAAATGCAAAATTAGAAAGCAGGAGTGATTAACGAAGTTTGATATGTCAGAAAGTGGTTTTTTCTAGACAATGAAAGTTTCACCAGACTAGAAATACACCTGGGGTTGCACATGTGATGAGCATAAAATATTCATTCCAAGTCCAACTTTCAACTAGACGTAAAAAGTTATTGATGAAAATGATAGGGATTCAACTCAATAATTTTCGCAAAGTGGGTCATGTCAAAGCTAATTAAGAAGCATAAAACAAGTGCATTTCATTTCATGCCTATTTTCTCTATCACTTTCAGTGTTGAACATTTTCACTATTGTGAAATTCCCCAATGAAGCATGTTGGACCGGAGATGCTTTGAGAGCAGGTGAGAATATAAATTAAAATTGAACTTCTTAGATAACTAAATTTGCATGTCTTTTTCGAAATCGATTATAGACAGAGAATCAGCCAGTCTACGAAAATTTGACATTGACTTTGACGCGATTTCTCGCCTATCGACTCTAAACAGAAGTGTCACTGCTTACACTCAAAGAGAATGCAGAGAGCGGGAGGTACCACCCATCTAAGGACAGCCCCTGGTGCCACCCAGTAGGTTTTGGTGGTATGCTGGTGTCCCTAAGTAACGTAAAACAATCCATTAAATTTGTTCCTTATATGTAATTGCCACTTTGGATGACAATCAAGATGAGTTCTTGTTAAGGTCACTGAATTCATTAATAATATCAACATGAATGAAGAGCTGACAATCTTTTTTTTTCTAAAAAAATTTCATAATGCGTACGAACGAATATAGTTGCAAGAACTTGCGGACAAAGCACAAAGGAGAACTGCACCTACTTCACCAGTCCCAGAGAAGCTCGTTATGTACCACACCAAGGACCCGTTATGAACTGTCAGCTCCAAGTTTACAAAGGTGGATGGGATGTTTGTCAACTTAGATTAGACTTTTTGCACTTTGACCTTGGACCCCCAGACCCATGGAGTGGACAATGTAACAAGGATGCTTTCTTGGTCACTGGATCTGCCTACAGTCCTCCAGTCATTTGCGGAAAGAATACGGGGCAACATAGTACGTGCATTTTATATTAAGAGAAACATTGTTGCGTCAGCAAAAACTGAATAACGATGCAATCATCAGCTCGTTCCGTCGATTTGAATACGGGTTTTAAAATATGAAAAAATGCTCATAGAATACTAATTGACTATTTTAGTGTACATTGACCTTGGTGGACACAACTATGGTCCCATCACTCTAACGGTAACCACTTCGGGATACCACAAAGACCCTGGTTGGGATATTAAGGTAAAAATGCTAAAATTCTTGTGGTAATGGTATTAGTAGTAATGATTCACGGGAGAGTTAGGGTGATTTAAACATACCTACATGCATAAATATTTGCATGTATAGGTATGAGAGTAAACTTGTAATAAAGCTAATATTCAATTTTGATAAATTGCAGATCACGCAAGTAAGATGCTGTGATAGGGCGCCCGATGGATGCTTACAGTATCATTACGGAGTCTCAGGTAGGTTCATTGTTGCAAAAGCCAACGCATATATTATACCCTCTATGCACATGCACCCTAAAGGAAAGTGTTATAATATGATCGCATATCAAATATTTGCAGGTGTACTTAAATCCTTTAACTTTGATGGCTGGGATCAGCATTTAGCTAATCAATGGTATACCATCTGTGTCCGAATGGAAGCTGGTACGTTATTGCGAAACATGATGTATGTGAAATAGGCTGTATTTTAGAAATACCATTCTAACTAACTTTTTTGCATGCCATAGGATTCTGTGCAATTAAATACGAGGAATGTGATCCTGAAAAGGGTACCTTTAGGATTTCAAGGGATGACAGTAAGTTTAACAACTTTTCAACATGAACAAGCATCTCTATATTGCATTGCATACAAACATGAACTTTTCGTTTTCTGCAGAAAAAGCTCAGACTGATGGTGATTGCTTGAATCCAAAGAAAGCAGGTTCTTCTGATCACGTTCTTATTCCTTGTGGTACAACTGATGGAAACAAGGTATGAAAACAAGTTCTCTCTGTCTATTTTTGCTAAAGTGCTAATTGCAAACTAGGATAGGAAGATGTAAATGTATGCCTTGGTAAGAAGATGAGTTTGAGTTTAAACGTTGTTGAAATTTTGCAGATTCAATCTGGTAAGAAGAAAGGAGTGCCATGCGCCAATAGATTCTGCGGTACGATATTCTGCTCTCTGGATAAGAAGGCCAAGGCTCCATGCCCAGTCGAAAGTCATACGAAGCCCTTCACGGTGCGCGTCTGCTTTGACGACGATGAATACTCCAAGAAGGAGACTGAGAACGTTGGTTTCTGCCTCAGATATACACAACTGCCTTGTTCATCGCATAAATAATACATTAGCATTAAGCATTCTTATTAGAAGACCAATTCGATCGCTATCCTCGTTGATGGGTTTACTTTTACTCTTGATTCAAAAAAAAAGAAAATCTTCGAACCAAAACCTACAGTTTGATCTATTGTAGAAATCTGTTGATGTATTTATTTTTAATTTAGCATACTATTATTTATTTATTTCGATAACTTTGCAAAGAAATATATTTTCTGTGCAACTGTTAATTCCTTGCCTTTAATGATATTACAGATTTGTATATAAAATTAAATGTATAGGATTTTAAAGAAATTTCCAACAAAATTTTCAAGCTCTCTATAGAATACCTAAACTGGAAGCTAAATTTATTGATGAATTTCTTTTTAAGCTTGTGCCAACAGGGGATATTTATAAAACTGTAGATAACACCAACGCGGCGCAACTAGTGTCGAAATGAAATATTCAGGGATATTAAATACCAAAATCAATAAACTAACAACAGGTTATGGTGTAAAAAAAATCAGTAGACCACCATGTTCAGATTACGCTGTTTATGGATTACGTTTCAGAATATGGAAATATCCTTTGTTAGTAATTTTATAGGGTTTTGCTGGAAGAGCTGTCACTTCAATTTATATTACGCATTTTTACATGTAATATAGTCAATAATTTATTAAGTGTTTATTTATTTTTATGTGTAGTACGTGTTTGAGAAGTAATGAAGTATTGATGAACAATTTGCTTATGTAAAAGAGTGATTGTAAAAGTTTGCAACAATGGTACTACGACGAGCTAAACAACTTTTTTTTGTATACGCTTGAAAAACTTGGTGTATTTTATTTGTTTTGTACTTTCAAGATTGCATTCATAAATTAACGGCGATCATAAGACTGATGTATTCTCACATTGCATTTTACCATAGTCCATAAAAAGTTTCGATTTGCGATTTATAGAAACTATTAAATCATTAAATCTACTATAGGTTAAATATCACGACTTTCAATTGCTCTGAGAATCACGGGGTAGCCATCTCATCAATGACATCTCCTTAAGGGTCATGTCGAACACTGATCGTGGCTCAGAAAACTCGGGCCGAAACTGCTGAGGAATTGATACTTCACACAATAGTACGTGCTGCAAAGCCATACAAAATCAGTTTAGACAATCGTGAACTTTGCAACATATTTTTTAATTAATCCTAAATGCTGCGTTCGTTTTTACCTTTGAAACATGAGTCGCGAGTCGCTGCCACGCAGACAACTCAAGCCAGGTGGGTTTCGGTTTCGAAGATTCAACTATATGGACTATGTATGTCGCATGATTGATGTCAGGCGCTCCTTCGTATAACACTGTGGTTAAAATCGTTGAAAAGTTATTTATAAACTTTTATTACATACTTAGACAGGATTTGAATTATTTGTCTTACCGTACGATGCTCCAAAGTTATCACCTCTCTTTGGAACCCAATTCTTTCCACGGAAATAGTGATATGCCGCATATTGAGCAGGAAAACCAGGATTAATGGTGACTAAATTTTTCCAACACTGCCTATAGTCTACAGCTTGTCCTTGCACATTATAAATTGCTAAACACCCCACACCAAAACTTAAGAAGATGGCTTCTTCCGGCATAAGTATTAACTTTTCCTCTTCTAGCAATTTTTGAGTATCAATTTTATGAACACGGGGATCTTCTCTGTGGCACGAACGATGGGAGTTCTCAAAGGAATTATTATCAAGCTTGTCTGAAATTTCTGGATTAGTACAATCCGATTCTCCATCAACACTCATTTCACTATTGTTACGATGTCTAGCAGCACCAACATCAATACTTTCTGGATGGGATTCTGAACGACTTGCATCTTCTGATGAAATATGAACACATAATTCTGGTCCGGATCTTGATGGTTCTACGTCAACCCGAATTCGTTTCCCTTTGCCTGCCTTCATATACTTCATAGTCGGTCCACCGTTGGATCCATCAAACATTCCATTGGGAAACGTCGAGTTTTTAAGACAGTGTTTCTGGTAATAAGCTCTGTGGACAAAGGACGGGTCATCATAGCTCAACCCTCGAAATGTTATGCTGCTGGTTCCAAATGCACCCTATTAAATACACAAAAAATTACTAATTACTAGTTAACTCACACTTAACTATGCAATGCATTGTCAAAATTTACTTACGTTGTAATGAAGAGTATGCATATCCAGATGATTTGTCACAAAGAAATTAGTCCCATCATAAATGCACCTGCAAACGGCCGGGATTTCAGTTTTCCCCAACGCAAAGTTCGGAAACGGGAGTCCAGTGTCCAAACCATGACTAGCCTTCTTCCGTTGAGCAGTAGGCTTCTGAATACGAGACATTATCGTTGACTGATAACCTACTATCACTTCTCGCTGGATGATGGATGGATACGTTAAACAAAAGCCAACAATGAAAAGGCTAAAACCCGTATGTCAAAGGTTCCAAAGATTTCAATTAAATTGGCACTAGAAAATTTAATTAAACTACTTGTAAACAATCAAGTCACAAGTTACGTTAATTACAATTCTTTATCAATTCCAGAGATAAAAAGAGTTATTCCAAAGTTCGAAAACTCAATCCCTCCAACATCATGGAGGACGGAATTTTATCGGATGCAAAACCTTAAAATCTGGAATGAAAGCAACACCCCGAATCGTAAAATCATTCTAGCACATTCTCTCATTTTTTAATGTTCTTGAGCCCAAAGTTGGGTTTATACACAAAACTGACATAAACCCATCCTTTTCCCGCAGCATTTGCTGAAATTTATGGCCAAATTCTAACCATTCTTCGTGTGGGGCATTTGAGAAGGAAGGGGATGCACCCGCAACATACTAAAATGCTCAGTCAGTCAGTATTTACGTTGTAGATGATTGACTTGAAAACAATAACAAAATCACAAAAACAAATCGCAGATCCACATGTGATTTGACTGTGACGTTTTAAGATAAGCACTTGTGTTAATGTATGGATAAAGTAACATTACGGATAACATAAGGTTATAATAGTTTTGTAGAAAGTAGAAAATACTTTTAGTTGACCGTCCTGAAACCGGAAGTTGAATTGGAGTTTGGTAAGATTTTGGTAATTAGTTGGAAAGATGTCTGTTCCAACTATTCCGATTCCTCCTTCGGCAAAGCCGAAAAAGCATTTTATTGGAGCTGCAGCACCTTCCGGCTATGTTCCTGGAGTGGGAAGAGGGTGAGTTTTTAATTTTTTGGATGGAGGGTTCCTCTGAGTTAGGGATACTGTTTTATGATTTTAAAATTTATATGTTCTCTTTTTCAGAGCAACCGGTTTCACAACGCGGTCTGATATTGGTCCTGCAAGGGATGCAAATGATGTGTCTGATGACAGACATGCACCCCCAAATAAGCGGAAGAAGCCAGGTGGCAAGGAAGAAGAGGTGGAGGAGGATGATGAAGATTTGAACGATTCTAATTACGACGAGGTGCGAAATAATTAATAATGCTATTGGGGAAGTTGTGTTTGCTTAAGGAACTCATTAACACTTTTTGTGGCTTGGTATTTTTACAGTTTTCTGGATACGGTGGCTCGCTTTTCAATAAAGATCCGTATGATAAAGATGACGAGGAAGCGGACGAAATTTATGAGTCAATTGATAAGCGAATGGACGAGAAAAGAAAGGATTATCGAGAAAAGAAATTGAAAGGCAAGTTTTTTAGCAGTAAACTTTATAACGTTTTTTTTGGGTACGAAGGCACAAACTAAACATAATTGAAGGGTTACTCAATTTTTTGTGCAGTCGTGTTGGAGAAATTCCGTCAAGAGCGCCCTAAAATTCAGCAGCAGTTTAGTGACCTGAGAAGAGCACTATCACAGGTCAGTGAGGATGAGTGGCTTAGCATACCAGACGTTGGAGATGCCAGAAACAAAAAGCAAAGGAATCCACGAACTGAAAAGTAATTTACCAAACGAGTTCAAATCAATGTTCTATTCTGCTACAAATATGGTCAAATTCTAATATTATCTTACCTTCCTACAGGTTCACTCCTCTTCCAGATTCCGTTATTTCAAGGAATTTAGGTGGGGATGCAGTTACTTCGCTTGATCCTAAATCTGGATTAGCATCAGCTTTTCCTTCTTCCGGTACAATGACTCCAGGTAATTTGCCATTAAGTTCAATCACAGCGATGAAGATGGTCAATGGTCATAGTGTTACATTTTTGTTCTTCTAAAGGACTATCGACTCCGTCTGGTGACCTGGATTTGAAAAAGATTGGTCAGGCCCGTAATACTCTCATGAACGTGAGGTTAAACCAGCTTTCTGATAACGTCTCTGGACAAACTGTTGTGGATCCAAAAGGCTATTTAACAGACTTGCAGTCTATGATTCCAACTTACGGAGGAGATATAAAGTATAAAAATCTTGTTCTTCAACAAACTAAATTTATTAGGTTATCATTTTTATTTAATGTGCCTGATGTATTTGTTAAATTTTCAGTGACATTAAAAAGGCCCGACTACTTTTGAAATCTGTTCGAGAAACTAATCCCAGTCATCCCCCAGCATGGATTGCTTCAGCTCGTTTAGAGGAAGTGACAGGGAAGGTTCAAGCAGCTCGTAACTTGATTATGAAAGGTTGTGAAGAGAATCCAAACTCGGAAGATTTGTGGCTTGAAGCAGCCAGACTGCAACCACCAGAATTAGGAAAAGGAATCATTGCTCAAGCAGTTAGACACATTCCTACATCTGTAAGAATTTGGGCAAAAGCGGCAGATCTAGAAACTGAAGCCAAAGCCAAGAAGAAGGTTTACAGAAAAGCTCTTGAACACATACCTAACAGTGTGAGACTGTGGAAAGCAGCAGTTGAGCTGGAGGAGCCCGAAGATGCCCGTATTTTGCTGGGTCGTGCAGTAGAATGTTGTCCAACCTCTGTGGAACTGTGGTTGGCATTAGCAAGGTAAAAACACTTTGAAAATTGATCGTACCATCTTTTAACTTATCAGCCAAGCCCTCAACATGGCTTTTTTAAATTTTAACATGGATTTTGTTCTTTCAGGTTGGAGAGCTATGAAAATGCAAGACGAGTTTTGAATAAGGCACGTCAAAACATTCCAACCGATAGGTTGATTTGGATCACCGCAGCAAAGTTGGAGGAAGCACAAGAGAATACTCAGATGGTTGACAAAATTGTAGAACGAGCCATATCATCTCTAACAGCTAATGGAGTAGAAATTACGCGTGACCAATGGATTGAGGATGCTATTGAATGTGAGAAAGCTAATTCTGTGTTGACTTGCCGAGCAATCATAAAAGCGGTTATTGGACACGGATTGGAGGAAGAGGAAAGGAAAGAAACATGGGTGGAAGATGCTGAAAACTGTACTCAAAAGGTACTGTAGTGTTTAAAAATCATCAGCCCATCATTTAATTACAATCAGATGAGTTAAAAATCAAAATGATAATGTGATTTTTTATTTCTTTTTGTGGCTCAGGGTGCAATTGAATGTGCGAGAGCAATTTACAGCCATGCTCTTACAATATTCTCTACAAAGAAAAGTATTTGGAAGCAGGCTGCATACTTTGAAAAGACACATGGAAGTCGGGAAAGTTTGGAAAACTTGTTGCAGCAGGCAGTATCCCATTGTCCACAAGCCGAAGTTTTATGGCTTATGGGTGCCAAATCAAAATGGCTTGCTGTAAGAATATTTCTTTAAATTATTGTTTAAATAGTATTTCAACAGAAAAGTCTAAATCTACTGTTTATGGTATTTAGGATGATGTTCCAGCTGCAAGATCAATTTTGCAGCTCGCTTTCCAGGCCAATCCAAACTCTGAAGAAATTTGGTTGGCTGCCGTGAAGTTGGAGTCTGAAAATAACGAATACGAACGAGCCAGAAGACTGTTAGCGAAAGCTCGTGCATCCGCTCCAACGCCAAGGTACGATCATTCATCTTTCTTTTAATTCGTTTCAGTAATCAGCGATAGGTACTTCAGATGAAGCTTTCAATTTTGTTTTACAGAGTGATGGTCAAGAGTGTTAGGCTGGAATGGGCTTTGAATGAGATCGCTAGAGCGTTAAGTTTGATTGAAGAGGGACTGCAATCGTTTCCAGAATGTGCCAAGTTGTGGATGATGCATGGTCAAATCTTGGAACAAGAAGGACAATTGGACAAGGCGCGTGAAATATATGTTCAGGGAACAAAGAAATGCCCAGATTCTGTCCCTATTTGGATTTTATTGGCACATAATGAGGAGAAGCGAGGGCAATTAATTAAAGCCAGATCAGTTATGGACAAAGCCCGTCTTCGTAACCCTCAGAATGATCGTTTGTGGTTAGAAGCTGTTCGTATCGAATCTCGAGCAGGTCTTAAGGAAATTGCCGAACCATTAATGGCAAAAGGTACAGTAATTTGCATTTTCCTTACAATTTCTCTTCTTCCATCACACAGCTTAATATTTAACATTTGCCAAATATCGCTACTATTTCAGCCCTTCAAGAGTGTCCTACATCTGGAATTTTATGGGCTGAAGCTATCTTTATGGAAGGACGAGCTCAGAGGAAAACCAAGAGCGTTGATGCATTGAAGAAATGTGAACATGATCCACACGTGTTGCTAGCTGTATCACTACTTTTCTGGTCAGAAAGGAAAATCGGGAAATGCCGAGAATGGTTTAACAGAACCGTGAAAATTGAACCTGATCTCGCCGATGCTTGGTCATACTTTTATAAATTTGAATTGGTTCACGGCACAAAGGTAAGATTATAATAAAATTCAAAACAAATGTATTTTTATGTGCTCAATGCTAAGTTAAACCAAACTTGTTCTTTTGCTTGCAGGAGTCGCAACAAGATATAATTAAAAGATGCTTGCTGGCAGAACCTCATCATGGAGAGACATGGTGCCGTATTAGTAAGGATATTAAGAACTGGAGAAAAAAGACAGAGGAAGTGATAGTTATGGTGGCTGCAGAGCTGCAGATTCCAACCTAAATAAGCTATCTACAGAGGCGTGTTCCAGATTAGGACAGGATTGTTCATCAATAGTTGTATCTGAATTCAAGATTATATCATTTCTACAGCTAAAAAATTAGAAGCTTTCTAAAGCGATAATGAACTTTTAGCTTTGGTTGAATATTCAAGTTCTATGTATATAGTTGCGTTTTTAATAAATGTTCGTTAACGATGACTATTTAGGACAGTGTGAGTGATAGATGAACACTTGTATTCCTCATAGTAAGCACATCCATCTTGGGAAATTATACTGGATATATTTTACACTCATATATATTTCATAGATTTATCTAAGAGTTTCTAGCTTTAATCTTTGTCATCAAATTCATTGTCATGTCTAAAGTATCATTGCTGCTGGATTTGAGAGATATGACTTAAAATGTTGCAGCCACTGTGCACCAACCGCTCCATCAACGGTTCTATGATCGCAGCTTAGCGTTACATACATTACGGTAACAGCTTTAAATCTGGAAATCCAAAAAAAAAACATGCTTTATACACTTTTTTGCCATAGTCAAGAGCTAGTTTAAATAGTGATTCCATACCCCTTATCATTATCTGCTGGGATAACTTTTCTTGAAGTTCCACCAATGGCTAAAATACATGACTGGGGTGGGTTTACAATAGCAGCAAATTGATGAATACCAAACATGCCAAGATTTGATACGGTGAATGTGCCTCCCTGTTAAAGAACATTTGGTAGATATAAAGTTCATTAAAGTTGAGATGCTGAGATCTTTTTTAGTTTTTGTAAATCTGCAATTACCTGGAATTCCTGAGGTTGAAGTTTACCGGCTCTAGCTTTCCCAGCTAGCTCTTTAACACTCTTGCTAATTTCTACGACTCCTTTGGAGTCCGCAGAGAAAACAATAGGTGTAATAAGTCCATTATCTGTGCTAACAGCAACGCTGACATCCACTTCGTTATATCTAAGCATTGAAAATCAATCATAATTCAGCACCAGACTATTAAACAAAAGATTATATAATGAACTCACTGTCTAATAAAGTTATCCATCCAAGCAGAGTTAGCCTCAGGAACCTTTAAACACGCCATGGCTGCAGCTTTGATTATGAAATCATTCACAGAGAGTTTCACCTTTTCCTTTTCAAGTTGTTTGTTAAATTGTTCTCGAAGAGCTATCAGATTGTCGACTTCAATCTCCGCTGTCAGATAGTAATGAGGAATCGTCTACAAATTGGAAATTAAAATGGTTCCAATTAATATTTTGGTTAAATTTAAACAGTCGGTTAGAAATATTAAACGCATTTTATGCTTTATAGTTTTGTTTACCTGTTTAGACTGTAACAATCGTTTAGCTATAATGCCCCTGACTCCTGACACTGGAATATCTGTGGATGAAGCTGCAGCAGCAACTCCAGAAACTCCAGCAGCAGCAGAACCAGCCGGGCCTGCTTTATCAAGATCTTTGGCAGTGATTGAGCCACCGAATCCACTTCCAGAGCTAACAGACTGTGAGTTTTAGAATTGAACTGATTAACATTTATGAAACCCCATTTTTACCATTATCATGCATTCTTTGTATTCTTACACTCAGATCTAAACCACGTTGAGCAGCTAAAGATCTTGCGAGAGGAGATGCAAACGACCTCCCTCCACTGGATGTAACAGCTGTAGATTGTTTAGCCGCTGCTTTAGGAGCTGAAGGAGGGGCAGACGTCGCTGGGGCTGATGATGACGGTGAAGGGGAAGATACAGGGGAGTCTGCTTTCTTTGGAGCAGCAGCAGCGGAACCACCAGCATCTTTATAATCTTTAAACGCCGCCACATCATCGGCGTTTTCTACAATAATACAGACTAGCTGCAAACCAAATACAAAAAAAGATCCATAAATTAGGTAGGGTTGTTGTATTTTATAAAATGAATCCGCAAATCAATATGAAAAACGTACCTTGCCAATTGGAACATCTTTAGAGCCAGCTTGGACTAAAATTTTTGCTAAGTACCCTTCCTCCGGTGTTTCAAAACCCATGGTGGCTTTATCAGTTTCAATTTCAGCTAACAGATCTCCTTCGTGAAGCTGGTCACCTACAAACACATTCCTCATTATTACCAAACGTTCTCCCAAACCAAAAACACAATCATCTCCCTAATTTCTTACCTTCTTTTTTCTCCCAGCTAATGATAGTTCCCATTTCCATAGTGGGCGATAGGGCAGGAAGTGCCACTGGAGTGTGTGGTGGATACGAAGAGTAAAACCTCCTAGTTTTTCCATTTTCTGAAACTATATATGTTGAACAGATAGAGGATGATCGATTTAGTCTCCCAAGGCCAGGATTTCTATAAAACAACAATAATCATAAGAATTCCAATTATATCACACTTACTTTTTGATTTCATACCCGTATCAGCTGTTACTGATTATTTTACCATCCCAAAATGTTTTAAAGATTCCCTAATCTACTTATTATAACTGAATTATACAAATCACCACCATTATCTCACCTGTTAACAATAACTGCACAACTAAACGATCTCGCTGAAGGTGATCGGCTAACACATCTGTTAAATGTTGACCTTGAAGAGCCATGCTTAGAGAAGTTTGTTAAACACAACCGGATCACACTCCCACATGTTCGATTCATTTTGATCAGTTCTAATTTACAGTGATTTTATATGACTAAACAAAAATATATTTCACTAGCAAATAATTTCGAAATGTAAATACACAAGATGATCCAAAAACTTCAAAACCTCCAACTTCCCAGTACCTGCAGATCATATGATTCTACCCACCTCACCTTCTTACCGTGTTTTCCTTATTGCTAGTCTCCAGCAACGAGGAAACCGACCGAGATGTTAAAAAGGAAAAGGATGGGTACTACTCCAATCCAAAATATGTATCAAACCATGGGATCAGGTGCACCTATATTTTTAGTGTAACTTTTGTGTATACGCACATGCCTTATTTTGCAAATATGGATCTATGTTTTGGAAGCGAATATGAGTGAGTTGCTCGGTATTGGTGGAACTTTGGATTTGGAAGGCTTTTGCATATTATATTAAGTAGCTAAATATCATGTTATGTTATAGTTTTTGCACAGTCCAAATTGCCCCATTTCTACATTTTTAAAGCTCATCGTCGTCATCTCATACATGTGAGAAGTAATCTTTTATGCACATCGGGTATTGCATCATCATCATCAGTACATGTCCGTAAAACATGAAACAAGTCTGTCTCTTTGGTGGTCGTAAATTGAGGAAACTGGCGTAACGAGAAATGGCCACATGATTTGCCCGTGATGATGTTTCGTGGGCACAACGTGGAGATCCAGTGAGAATTGAGTTGTAGTATGCAGTTGAAATTGATGATTATCTGTATAAAAACAGGTATGGATATATGGTATGAAAAATCTAAGATTTTCGGTGAAGCAATTATATAGGTATGTATAATGTTCTGACTTTTTAGGAATAAAACTCATTTTTTGTCGTGATTTGATTTTCGGTTTTGGAGAATTTTCCGTGAAAAGAAAATCCAATAAAGGATGTGGTTGGTTTGGTCTCTGACTTTTGTGTCCTAATTTGTTCACTGAAGCCCTCCAGGTATTGGGGATTATAGTCAAAAGTCTTTATTTGTATTTGGAACACAATTTGTTCTTTCCTCATTCGTTTAATCTTTTTGGTTCTGAGTTGGAATTGGAAGTATGTGTAATAGCTTTCCCTAGTAGTAATGACATATATGAGAACATGTGCCGTGTACCTACCAAGTAGCAACCTGTGATGTAAAATGATATGAAAATCTATTTCATTCCTCATTTCCAAGTCATCCTTTTGTCCTTGTGTATGAATTCAAAATGAGATGGTAGTATATTAAATCTGACTGGGCTTAAATTCCATACTATACTATAGATGATGAAGCTCTTGAACATTCATCAGGTTAATGAGCTTGGTGCGGCCGGTAAAATAAGAGGAGACCAGGATAATATTGCATTGATGATTAAGCGAAATGACTGGGACCTGAGAGGGAGTAAATACTCTAAACTCATGTTAAGCATCCTCATCACCATAATACACAACTCAACTCAAGCGTTTTGCCTCTAGCTACTGCAACTCACATATCATTTTCCTCATTACTTGATCCATTACTTGTTGTAAGTCACAAGTTCAATAAATACAGTTTTTTTGAGTTCACATTAGTTCACTCTCTGAAAATCCTTTCCGCTCGCTCATCTCTCTAAGCTTCTTTCCGTACTTGACTCGGCTTTACTGTCATTATCATAGCAATGACTATATTTTATTTAATCCTAAAAATGTGCATTCGCCTCGCGTCGGCAAAAAAAACGCATGCCGCCGCGCTGCAGGGCCACCCTGACCCACCCGCCCCGTAGAGGAATTTCAGCTATTGTCGGAAAACAATGTTCACATGCTTGTTCCAACATGCACCGGCTAAAAAATCACATTCATATTTCATAGGATATCCTCTTATACGCTTTACAATCTCAAAACTTATTATCTTAATCCCCCTTTAACAAAACCAGTCACTGGGACATGTGGAATATCCCTCGATTATATTTGACCACCAGTAAAGCCAATATCCATAAAGATAATCGACTCAAATCACAATAATGTCTCTTATAAATTATGTTAAATGAAATGCATTAACACATGCAAACTGCATCATCATGACCTAGACATAAAACCCTGAGAATATCTACTCACGAGATCCACGATTGTACTCTCTTTACAACCTACAGTCCAAATAAAGTCTCGCCCAAACATTCATATCAAAATCTATATGCTGACATGACGTGCATACCTACCGGCATAGTTTGGTTTCAATAAACATACATGTATTTCGCATGATTCGCATCGTGACACGTAATCAGACTGATGTGCAGTCACTAATAGCTCGGCACTGGAATTGATTGTGTTGTTTTGTTCAATATAATACACAAACTGAATTTGCGTATAGATTATTACCGAAGGGACACAAGTTCTTGTTCTACCTGCTCACGCTGAGATTGTGGCATTAGACCCGATGTGCCAAAGCAGCTTCCATGTTTCTCGAATTACCGTGCGCTTACTCTTCCCATCCGATCTTTGGATGCTCGAGCAAGACTTGTGCACCGAGCTCGTGCAAAACAAGAGCTGCATCCTCCTCTGTCAATTTGCGTGGTATCGCTTATACACTTTTCCATAACTAAGCTCACGGCCATACGCCGTATACATAATTTACCTGTCGAACAAATATAACGCAGTCAATAAACATAACATACTTTGCTCCATTTGATTACTAGCTCAGTCAGGTTTGAAAATTTGATTTATATAGAAGGGTAAAAGTCTTCATCTTCGCAAAAAGCGCAGGTGTGCTCAAAGATTTTATCTTTAGGCAACATTAAATTGGAGTACTCCAGGGAACCGTAACTTTTCACCAGATCGGAAGCGTTAAAGTGCAAAATAATAATAAATCTGCAAATGCTAGCAACATTGCAATACGTACCGCGTTAACTGCTTTGTATCCAGTTATTTTTAGCAACTTTGGTTACATGCAAAATGTAATGAGAAACAGTTGGCTTACAATTAGGTATTACTCTGGTACGTATAGTCCAACAGTTTTATTTCTAATTGGGCCCCCCCACCCATAGAAACAAAAACTTCCTGCAGAACCGTTAAATTGTATTAATTTTGATTTGAAAGTATTGGATAGCTAATAACACTACTGTTAGGTGACGATCATCTAAACTTAGGTCACTACAACAGACAGAGTTATTGGAATAGAAAACCAATGGTTCACGTAGTTTCTGTTATTAAACGGGCATGAACAGAACAGAACCGAACAAGCCACACATGAATTCGAATTATCCCGGAAGAAAAAACATTGTGTCTGTCTCGGTTACTCACTACGCATGCTTAATGGCTGCATCACTCTCAGCGTTATATCCCCTCATTTTTCTCCAACCACACAACAACCTGCAGTTCTGCAACCATCCATTCGTCCGGCATCGGCACTCGAATAGTATATACACCGCTCAGGTTCATACTTTACAGGTGAACCGTCACAAGCTGTCAAAACAACACTAAGAGTCGCAGAACACTAAATGACACGGCACAATTTTCCGAGCAATTATCAATTTCAATGAAAGCAGAACTGCATGATATCCCGTTTCACTTCTCTTCTAGTCTTTCTCATCATCTTTCGTACAAGGGCCAAAGCTCGTAAGCTGTCATGACTGCATCATGAATGCATCTTAAAAGCAGCTCACGCTCCCACACCACACCTCCAAAACCAACTTTCCACTACACACCATAAATGACAGCGCCACAAAGTGACTTTCCGCTCAGTGCTTTATTCCCCCTAAGTACTCTAATCCAATAATTTCCAAACATTAAATGCAATAAAAGACATCACTGGTGATAGGCCGGAGCGTTGCTCTTTGAGCTCCACCAGCCCACAGATTCACATCACACTAGTAAATTTCTACGGCCATCGGTAAAAGCAGAGCGATGGATTTAAGGGAGAAAGTAATATCACCATATGTCACTACTTACATATCGATCGTTTTAATACATCGCAGTAGTCCGGAAACAGAGTTAGGAATAGCAAAGAAGTGTATATTGTTACGAATTATAATCACAGAAGGGCATTATGGTCCTGACATGAGTAATGAATATAAGGAAGGGAAAATGCATATTACAAACTCTCATAACATCAGAATAATTCCCAACCCAATAATGTTGCAGTAGTGCAATCAAAATACATACAGATGTGTTGATAAACCACCGCGTTCATCCACTTCTTTCTGTGTGTGGGTTTCGGTTTGTTCACACATGCAACTTAACTGACATGTGCCTCGAATTTCTTTCCTTCCTTCTTGCCGAGTCCACAAATAACTTTCATTGGTAAGATGTTTTCAGTAGACAGTAGACTCCAGCAGTGTCAGATAACGAGTCAAATTAGCAGAAAGATGCTCCAAGATGCAAAATACAGGCGACAGAAGGAAAGCGAGTGTGAATACGCCAAATACCACTGCATGCATGTAAATCTATATAATAGTTTGTATTTATTACATTTCCAGCCATCATGGTGGCAGTAAAAAGTTGATCAGATCGATTTCATCCCAATTGTCCATGGTCATTCTAATTTTTCATTATTGCAAATCTCACCGCACATGTCAACAACACCACACACACACACACACAAAAAACACCACACCACCCCAACATTCGATAGGATACACGCTGCAATGTTATTAAACTGACGACAATGCATTTTAAAAGAAATTATAACAAATCGCAATCGCTGGACGATAAAAATAGTTTGATGCCCACTGTCTACCACCAACGTTCACTGAGCGTATGACTTTTGAGAGTCAGCAACTATACATGTGCTCCAGATTTATGGTTTCTCCCATTAGTCTTTTTTATGCCCATTCCTTTGCTATGCTTACTACAACGAATTACTTTCGTCGTAATGCCATTTCTTCCATACCTCGGCTGATCGCATTTCATGTCAGCACAAGAGACATAAAATCATGAGTTCATGAGTCATGTACATCACCCATCTTACACGGTATATATCATAGACGTAACTTGGGGTCGGAAACTCACCACTCATTTGTATTCTCAAACCGTGTCACATCCTCCATTCTTTTTTTTAAATAAACCACTCACCAATCTTGCACTCTTTTTTCTAATTCAAATCCCCTCACCCCTCTTTTGCTAGTACATTGTAGATAATCTTCAACAATCCCTTTTTTACTCCTTATTAAAATCAAAACCAATCACTCCATACTTTACCTAAAATGGCTATTTCTCGAACAACGAGCACCTAAACTAGCATAATTATAGACCTTCAACACCAGGAGGCTTATATTAACTGTTCAATATAGCGCTACCATATATAACAAATACAAAATAACTTTTATAGAACTCACAAATCAATACCTCATCTCAATAATCATTTTAGTGCAAAAACCTACTCATCATATTAATAAAGATTAGCACAACCAACATCACACACAACCCATCAAACAACACAAAAAAAACCTTCCACCACTTTTTGGGTTCTTGAACCACTCTTCAACTCCTCTTTTTAAAATCAGCAAATAATCCTCTTATCACCTTTTGACCGATCACTCTGGTGATTGTTACACCTACTGGTATGATATAGCTGGAAGACCTATATTCAATTCATATATATAGTTTTTGTTTTTGTCGTATACAAGGTTGCCTTCGGTCGGTTCCAAATGTGTGCTATAAATTACCCTTTTCTCCTTGTGCATCAGAATTACAGAACCTAAAAAGACTGGAATTTCTGGTGCAAACAGCTTCGTCTTATAACCATTATGATTTTTAATGGGTATTCTTTAGTTCACAACCCGCATCATCGTGTAATTTGTGTTGTAAGGTTATTACTTAAATGCATTATTGGAACAATTTATATTTTGATGTATTTTCATCTTTTCATGGAATAAAATGCATCCTTCTTTATTCTCCCTTAAATGCGTACTTCTTCTCCGGATGATATATAATAATTTTCTTTGAAAGTCAATCAAACTGTCAAAATGATAACCAAAAGATAAGGTCAGAATGAAACCATAAATGTTATTGCGTTCTCAAAATGGATATCGGTTTTAACTTGTAAATAACTTCAGCATAACCAAGGAATAAACGCTAACAATTTTTTGAAACAAATTAAAAAATGGCCGCAAAAGGAACAAGAACTTCCTATTATTACAATGTCTGCTTCAAGACGTGTATACAATTCCTTCTTGTGGTAATCCGGGTTTAGAGAAGTTCATGTACACTTCCTGCTCTTGTGTAGAAGGCGAGAGCAGAACATTGAGACATATCATCTACTAAACATCCATCTCGTGTTATGTAACAGGACATCCAAAATAGGGATTCAATGACGTGTCAAGCGAATCCTTACGAGTTTTCAAGGCATTCTCAAAATAACAACAAATTACTCCAGCTTGCTGACAATACAATACACTCTTTTTCTTTCAACAGACACAGTTTAATAGTTCTGATGTGACATGATACTGAAACTCAATAAATTTAATGATGAGGGAGATGTACAAGTTCGTTTTGGAAGTAAAGAAAGTCATAACACCGAATTAGAAACTAAAAAACTTCCACGTGTATCTGCAAGCGATTACTGATCTAGCACTCTAATATTTTTGAAAATAGCTCCGATAATTGTTCGTAATAAACTTCATAAAAACGGAGCTGCTGTAACCTCCCCGTCGCTGTTACAATACCCACAAAGCAAGATGGTATGAAGATGAAGTTGAGCTCGCTCAGCTACAAAAAAAAACTTGAACAAAAATTTCGTTGTTGTCTTGCTTTCTGTTTCGATGCCATCTATTCCGTTTTGTTAATGCTCACGAAACATTCACAAGCCATTATTGACGACAATTCATTTTTTATACGGCCATGCTCTATACGAAAGATGCATGTAGATTTGTGATAATTTTTCTTTGGGGAAATGACACTGCAGCGTACTACACTCTACATTCATGCTAAACTTTGACAAATCTTACAGATCCATTCTACCATTTCGACAGTGAAGGACTTCAGGTAAGAAAATGACAGAAAAACCACATTCAATCCACATGCAGCTATTTTGTTATATCACGACAAACCATAACTTCTATGCAGCGGTAGAGAAGAGGTCTGACCTGGCAGTACAGGATCGTTATACTGCGGTCAACTTCCTCAAAGCTACTACGTGCGTTGATCTGTCATCTGTTCTCATCGAGGAACTTTCTGATCCTCATCCAGCATCCTTTAGCTTGATATCAAAACGTCCGGTCAGCTCAGCTCGGAGTGCTGCTCTCCGATGAAGTCATATCGTCATTCGCACTTGCCCACCAACTGCCAACTTTCGTTTCGCTTCAACAGCTCATCCCATCCGCTTTTGCAAGCCGCAGAAGCTCGTAGGTGTTGTGTGCTGGACTTGGGCTGGGCAACCGCAAGTTGAAGTAAAAAATCCAAGAATCATCAATATTCGAGGTGCCAATAAATCGGGCGTCTCTCCCTTGTTGGTACCATCAACCAACACCATCTGCCGGAATTTTCTACCATCCGACCGTCTTTCACCTAAGGGTGCTGTC